>JZKD02S0763221.1:0-14786 GCA_000966675.3 Picea glauca
TAAATATTATTTTAATTCATATGAACAAAATTCAATTAGGAATGTATAAAAATATATTTCTTCTTCAAATCTAATCAACACTCAAGTGACAAAAAAATGTTATTTATCATCACCGACAATCATTCAATTTGAAACAATGAGACAAGGTTATGAAGAGATTCAAGAGTATGTGTTTACTAAAATACATATATTTTTCAAGCATCAAAACAAGGTAATTAGTTACATCATAATGATAGAATGCATGTAATATTTACTCAAAGCCGTAGAAATCAAAAACTTTTTTTAGCGAGGTAAATTAAAGACCTAAAAGGGAAAATTCCTAAGATTTTCTCACTATGAGGTTTCTTTTATATCATATGATGAATTTTAATCAATCAATAAAAGGGATTAATATACTTGATAATAAGGTAAAAACTACCTAATAAAGCATATATTACCTTCTTAGTCACAGGGACAAAACCCAAAAAATTCCCCCTTAAAACCCCTCAAATCCAAAATTTTGAACTTGGAAAATATGTTATAGGATGTATACATGCCTTCAATGAAGGAAAAGTGTGTGAATATGTATACATTAATGTGCTTATTAAAATGTGCATATGCCTTTGTTTTACAAGAAAAAATTAGTAAATTGTCTAAAAACAATGATGTAAGTCTTGATCAAGGCCGAGGTCTTTAGATAGGTTTCAGAACAATTGGAAAGTTGTGTTCTAACTCTATTATAGTTCTATAATTATCCCATTAAAGATTCAATTCAAAAGTTCTCTCAAAGATAAAACTCCAAAGATAATTTCAAGTTACAAGTTGCTTATGTATAAATTGAATTCTCTAGAATTGCATACTTTTTTATGATGGTTGTAGAAGATACTCCCTTAATTATTATTTAAATTTAAGCTTGCTCCAAGTATTAGTTCCAATTCTCCTTTGCCAAATATTAAATTAGCTTATTGGTTGAACATCCTACCAACTCCCAAATGGGTACTATGTTTCCCGGGGACCTTTGAGCTATGACAGGTTGTATGCGAAGAGTACAAAACTAAAATTTAGATTGTGTGGCTCGTCTAAATCATATGAAGTCCCCACCTCCTAGGTACATACACAATATTGAAACCAAACTCAATACCAACACACCAAGAAAAAATTGAACATTACAAGATCCATCCAACATTAGGGTGGAAAAGGTGGACTCTTGAGCACAATTTGCATTTCTTATATAGTTTTTGAGGCTCATGCCATTTATCAATATCATGCAAAATACTAATTATTTTGATTAGTAATTGCATATTATTCACTCATCCATGTGTCACTTCATGCACAAACAATTTTTTATTTAAAATGAAAATAGATATTATTCATCACCTTCAAAACTCTTCTCCTATTTTTTCTTTTATATGCCCCGTAGATCCCTTTTTTTTCCTTCATTGAGTAAGTGCATGTAACACCCTATTTCCCCCCATGACTGTAATTATACTAAGACTTCATATAATGTGATTATGAATATTGTAATTATGTTTTGATTAATGAAAAACACCAGATAACTCATTGAAATGGAAAATCCTTGAGTACTGGCCATGATATCACGAGTACAAATTGGTGAGGTGGAGTGGAGAAAATTCAATGAGGAAAATAGGAAGTTGACTCAACATTCCATCGTGCAACTATGTATTGAATACATCACCTGCCAAGATACTTAAACTTTCCTAGAGCCACTTGATCAGTTATGGCAGGCAAGATTGGTGGTTGAAGTAGTTATAACTGCTAACAAATTTGGGTTTCTTGAAGAGGAAAAGGTAAGTTAAAAATTAAAAGGACATCCCTTGGATTTCTCCTTCAAATTCAAATCTCTGACTGGAGGTCGCGTCTCATAGAAGCCATGAGAATCTCAAGGCTTGGGTGGAAGAAGAGACCAAAGGTGGATACAATCATAGAGATACATAGATTCACAAGGAGGAGAGAAAAAAACACATGATACACACAGAAGAAGAGAGCATGAGAATGTGAGGAGGATAGCTTGTAGAAAAAACTGAAGAGACATGGGTAGAGTCGACCCAAGGAGAATAACCTAAGAGAGCCGAAGGTTGAGAAAGAAGAAGTGAGTAGAAGACTCACAAGAAGATGGTGCAATTAATAGATGTTATGGATTAGGAGTGGAACAAACTGATTAACAGAATGAATACAATAAACACAGAGATAGAAAGAATAACACAAATATCCAGTGAACAATATCTTCTATTAAATAATGAAATAGGTTGAAACTTTAAAACTGCAGAGCTGAAACTTGTTCGGATGGTGGTAGCTATCTTTGAGAAGAGATATGGCTACTGCGTGCATCCATCTGAGAAGAATGGATTCCAATGAGGCTCCAGAGTCCCTTTTCATATTACTCATGAATTTCAAAACCATAGACATCCAAAAACCTAACCCTAGAAGGTGAAACGCCAAAAGTCATGTGGGCCCTATGGGTAAGTTGGTGTAATTTGGTACCTCAACTTCCTAGGGTCGTAACTTTTGCATACGACCTTTGTTTTAGGCGTGTGATAGCCCATTGGAAAGGTCTTTCAGAGAAATACACATTCCACCATCAAACTCTAACTCCGTATACAATTTGACTATGGCGAGACAAAAAAACAACTTTAGGGCCCCAAAACGACTCTATAAGTACATCAAGATGTGCTGACATGAAAACATACAAAATAAGCTAGTTGGATTAGGCAAGAGGCCACAAGTATCCACCTGGAGGATGTGTGGGGCTTCAAACAACCCCAAAAGTCTAGAACCCACAATTACAAAGCAGTGCAGAAGAACATGCTGAACAAAAACAGACACAAGGAGCCAGTTGGAATAGGTGGGTGGCCACCAATATCCACCTAGATCAATCTTATTGCCTTAGGAAGAAATGGTCTCCATTGCGTTGATTTCCCCCATCAAGTGAGGAAACTTCTGTTGGATTTGGCCCCAAGTGAGATACTTTCCTTGGTGTAGGAGTTTCCATGCCTTGACAACCCGATAAAGATGGATCTGCTGCTGGCGAGTTCCATTGACATGTGTGTTCGCTATCTGATCAATGGATGCTTGTTCCATGCAGTCAGGGTTGAGCTCTATTGGCATCAGTTGTTCTGCGATCTTAGAGGTGTCCAATAATGGTGGAAAATATGGTCGAAGGAGGTCCACATTAAAAAATGGATGTAGACCAAGGAAAGGTGGAGTGTTGAGCTCAAAAGAATTTCTACCCTTAGCCTTGGTGATAGTGTAAGGTCCATAACAAAGTGGGCAAAGATTTTGATGGGGCCCGATGAGATGCTCCTTCTGTAGATGTAACTAAACTTTGTCGCCAACCTGAAACTGGTGTGGTACCCTATGTTGATCATGGTGCTACTTGTACTTAGCATTGGATTTCTCCAAAATCTTCTGGACTTGTTGGTGGATGTACTGAATCCGCTCAATAAATTTGGTGTATTTTTCGATCGCAGACTGATCAGGGGAAGAGTTTTTCTGTGTGGTGGCAAGATGAATTGCAACATCAATGGGTCCCAAGGGTTGGAATCCCAGACCCACCTAAAATGGGCTATGGACGATGGAACTATGGAGATCCATGTTGTAACTGTGTTGGACATATGGGAGACTCTCATCCCATGTACATGGATTCTTAGAATTGTACATGTGTAGACTGTGCACAATCATCCCATTGACGACCTCTATTTGGCCATCGGTTTGGGGGTGGAAAGAAGTGGATTTTTTGAGCTTGGTGTCCAACAAAGACCAGAGACTCGACCAAAAGGTGTTGAGGAACCTGTTGTCTCAGTCATATATGATTTTCTGTGGTATCCCAAAGTGGACCCACACTCATTCAAAGAAGAGCTTGGTAGTATCTTCCACTGTGACATTCTTCTTATAGGCTGTGAGGATGGCCATCTTCGAAAACTGATCAACGACCATAAACACATAGTCATTAAATTTCTTGGTGGATGAAAATATAGACATGCAATCCATTAATATGGATTCCCAAGGCTTCTCAGGAATATGAAGAGGGGTGTATAAGCCTTGTTTCTTGATGGATGGCTTGGAAATGTCATAGGCAGTGCAAGATATGATATACCTACTGATGTCTTGTCGATGTTTTGGCCAATAAAAATGTTTCTGAAGAGAGACCACAATTTTATCTATGCAAAAATGTCCTACCACCTGAATGTAGTGAGCTTCATGTCCACATGAATGGAGAACAGTGGTAAGTGTAGCCACAAGAGGCCTACTGAGGCAGTCAAAAACACGATTGGAGACACCTGTCTTATAATTGATTTTGAGATGGAACTGTTGCATGTAGGTGGACCAATTTTGATGGTGGTCGTTCTACAATTTCCCTTGTGTCTGTATGAACTGCAGAGGCTTTTGATCAGTTTGTATGATCGTCTCTTTCCCTAGAATGTAATTTTTCCATTGACGATAGGCTTGTACAATGGAATACATTTCCTTGTAATAGGTGGGGTATTTAGGGACCGTATCGGAGAGTGTCTCACTATGGTATGCCACTGGATGCCCATGATGAGTGAGAAATATTCCCACAGCAGAGTCAGAGGCATTAGTCTCAATCTCGAATGGTTGCTGCAGATCAGGCAATGAGAGTACTGGAGTTGAGCACAAGCGATGATTTAGATCATCGAATGCGCATTGTCACTCCTTCCCCCACACGAACTTGGACCTACCACCACCCTTGGCAACTTGGCTGAGAGTCCATGTAATATGGGAGAATCCCAACATGAACCATCGATAGAAGTTGGCTAGTCCCAAAAATATCTAAAGCTCGATTAGCGTGGTCAGGGTTGGCCAGTCATGGATGAATTGGATCTTAGCTGGATCAACATGTACCCAATTCTCATCAACAATGTAGCCCAATTATTGGACCCTGTTCATACCAAAAGAGTATCTTTCCAAGTTGGAATAAAGCTTGTGCTACCGTAGAGTGCTCAAAACTTGTTGAATATGCCACATGTGCTCCTCCCACATTCTTCTGAAGATGAGGATTTCATCCAAATATACTACCACAAAGGAGTTGGTGAAAGGTATCAATACATCATCCATCAATATCATGAAAGTGGTTGGTGCATTTGTTAAGCCAAAGGGCATGACTAGCCATTTGTAGAGACCTTCTTTAGACTTAAAGGTTGTTTTCCATACATTAGTTGGTTCGATGGGAACCTGGTGGTAACCAGACTTTAGGTCAATCTTGCTGAATAACTTGGCCCCCTTGAGTTGGTCAAGAAGGTCATCAATCCTGGGAATGGGGTAGTTGTTCCTGACTGTGATTTTGTTTAAGGTTATGTAATCAATGCATAGTCGCCAAGTCCCATCCTTCTTTTGCACCAATACAATCGGGCTTCCTCCATGGGAGGAGTTGGGTCTGATGTTCCCCTTTTAAAGAAGATCTTGGATATGACGCCTGATTTCATCATTCTCCATCAGTGAGCACCGATAGACTGGTTCATTAGGTAGAGGTGCGCTAGGGGTCAGATCAATTGGATGCTTGACTTGACAGTGTGTCGGTACCCCTGTAAGTGAGGATAAGATGTCTCTATATTCTTCCATGATCCCGTCGACTTGTTGCAACTGCAAAGAGAGTCACTGTGATCCAGATTATTTTCGGCATGAAATGAGAGTGGATATATAATACATAAATGCATTGAGATATCACAGATATACAATAATATAACAAAAATGTATCATAGATGAAACCATAAACACATATATACAATAATACATTATTTCTATTAATGAAATAAATGTACAGAGACTGTAAAAATACAGAGTGAAAGACTCGCTAGAATGGTGGCAACTTATCTCTGAGAAGAGATGTGACGACTACTCACATTCGTAAGAAGATGATTACAATGAGGCTCTAAAATATTTTTTACAATAAACATGAATGCCAAAAACCATATACATCCAAAAACCTAACCCTAGGAGATGAAGTGCCAAAATTCATGTGGGCCTCGTTTGGGTAAGTTAGTACATCAACCTCCCGGGGTCGTAACTTTTGCACACGCTCTCCTTTTTAGGCGTATGATAGCCCATTGGAAAGGTATCGTTGAGGAGATTATTTTTTGGGGCTCAATAATTCCTTTAGATATCATTGAGAAACTCTATCCTAAAAAACCTTCAATTTTTCCCTCAAAATGGCCCCAGAAGTTAAAATTGCTAAAAATAGTAAATTGCCAAAATTTCTAGAAAAATGTTTTGAGCCAGTTGGAAAAGGTGGGTGGCCACCGATATCCATATGGATAAATCCTCCCTCCTTAGGAATCCATGATCTCCATTGCGTTGAGTGCCCGAGGGAGAGGAAAAAGCATTTGTTGAATCTGAATCTTGGTGAGTTGCCTACCTTGTTGGAGACGTCGCGCTGCTCGGTTTGTGGAAGTCTGTCATGAACCTTTTGAGGCTGAGGCTGTTCAACAAGTTGAGATACATGAGAGGAAGGTGTGAAAAAGGAATATTTGTGCTTTGATGCAACCTTTTCGACCTACTTCTGTTGGATAGAAGGTGCTTGGGGCGAGGCTGTAGTGGTTGTAGTGTCCTTCTGTTCCTCTTTTGAACAGATTGTGAAGAAGCTGAATTTTGCAGTATGAGATACTACCTTGCGACACTTTTAGGTGGAATAGTAGTTAGAACTACCTCTGGTATTTTGTAGAGATGACCCCCCAGAGAAACAATGACAATGCGGGGTTGAGACTCATAAACAACATGGCGCTTCCACATATATGGTTATCCCAAGAGAACATCATAGACATCCAGTGGGGAAACATCACATAATACCTCATCCTTGAAGGGATGGATGTCGTATGACAATCGACACTGCTGGCTGACACGAAGATATCGTCCTTAGCGAAGCCACCCGATGTTGTATGGCTGCGGGTTTGGTGTTGTCGAAAATCCCAACTGTTTGATGACCTCTGCTGAGATGAGGTTCTTCTGGCTTCCACTATAAAAAATAAAATCCAGTGGGGTCCCCTTCACCCACATCTATGAATGAAAAAGGTGCTCCCCCTCTTCAGGATCTATTGGTTCTTTTGGTTGAATTGTTGTGGTCACGATAATAACAACGGGGTATACGTCAATGATCTGTCCTTTACCAATATTTTTAGAATCAGATTATGAATCAGGGTTCAACTCATTGTCTTTGATCTCGGCCACCAATGACTGTTTTGAGTGACATTCATCGATGTTTTTCCAGGGGATTTTGTGGAAATTGCACCATTTTCTAGTGTCCTTCTTTGTCTTTTCATGACCCTTCTTTTCATGTGGCTTGGATTGGTTTTCAGAAGACTGCTTGTTAGGGTCGTCTTTGTCATACTTTGGTTGTTACAGATTTGTAGACTTGAAATCCCATTTGTTTTGGTGCTTAAATTTGTGCTCGATTTTAACAACATATCGATAAGCAACACCGAGTGATGAGATGTCCAAAAAATCCATTTCAGTTTGGATATTGTATCTGTGTAGAGTCCCACAGTATTTCAGAACCAAATTTTGTTCGGAGTCTTTGATATCCAGCTTGGTGCACAAGGTATGGAAGGTATTGGTGAAATCTGGAATTGCTTGGCCCCTCTCTTGCCACAGTGTGGTCCATCTCATGTACTGGTCCTCATAGTTTCCAACAGGGTAATATTGTTCCTTTACCACATCCACAAAAAAATCCTAAGTGGGCTTGACCCCATATATTCTAGAATCCTCTGTGGAACTTTTCTCCTAGTAAGTTTCCCACCAATGTTTAACATGGGGGAGATATTTAAGGAGTACGAAGGTGATATTTTCTCTGTCGGAAAAATTGTGAATAGAGAAATAACCTTCTAGCAGGTTTAACCATTTGTCTAGGGCATTTGAATCTATTTGTCCTTCAAATATAGGAATATCAAAATTAACTTGTACCTTGAAAGGAGAGGTTCCTCCAAAGTGGATGTTTGATGAAGATGCACCTGTTGCTATCGACAGGTGTTAAAGGATGTGGGAAAAATTCTTCATCATTTCGTCCCTCTGTCGCGTGAGAGCTTGGTCAAGAAATAGACTGATAGGATCGTCTGCTCTGTCATTTTTCTTTTCTTCTGCCATGGAGGGTTTCTTGGGTATGTGAGAGAGATTGTATTCAAGAGAGACAAGCTCTAGACCCAACTTGCTATACTTGGACCTCGTCGGGGACATGCACTGAAAAAACAATCAAGAGCAGCCTGCTCTGATACCACTGATCCAGATTATTTTTGACACGAAATGAGAGTGGAGATATAATAAAGAAATGCACTAAGATATCACAGATATCCAATAATATAATAGAAATGTATCATAGATGCATCCATAAACATAGATATACATTAATACATGATTTCTATTAATGAAATAAATGTATAGAGACTGTAAAAATACAGAGTGAAAGACTCGCTAGAATGGTGGTAGCTTATCTCTGAGAAGAGATGTGACAGCTACTCACATTCGTAAGAAGACAATTACAATGAGGCTCTGAAGGCATTTTTAAAATAAACAGGAATGCGAAAAACCCTAGACATCCAAAAACCTAACCCTAGGAGATGAAGCGCCAAAAGTCATGTGGGCCCCGTTTGGGTAAGTTAGTACTTCAACTTCCCAGGGTCGTAACGTTTGCATACAATCTTCATTTTAGGCGTATGATAGCCTGTTGGAAGGGTATCATCAAGGAGATTAATTTTGGGGTCTCAGTCATTCCTTTGACTATAATTGAGAAGCTCAATCCCGAAAAAAATTCATTTTGGCCCTCAAAATGGCCCCAGAAGTTAAAATTGGTAAAAATAGTAAATTGCCAAAATTGCTAGAAAATTGTTTTGAGCCAGTTGGAAAAGGTGGGTGGCCACCGATATCCATATGGATCATGATTTGTAGAGGCCACATATGTGGAAACAAACTTCTTCTTATTGTGAGCATAGATCACAAATAATATGAACTTCCCGGTCTGTGAAATGACCTTACTGCATTGCTTAGCAGAGATTAAAGAAATAAAAATAGGTGGCGCTACTTCGGGGATCCTGTACAATTGTCTACCCAAAGAAATAATAACACTACGGGGTCTAGACTCATACACAACATGACTCTTTCAAAAATATGGTTTTCCTAAAATAACATCACAAACTTCAAGGGGAGCAATATCACACAGTACCTCATCTTTGAAAGGCTTGATAACATAGGGTAGACGACACTGTTTGCTGACACAAAGATCTCTTCCTTAGCGAAGCTAACTGATGGTGTAGGGTTGTGGGTGTGACGTCGTTGGTAGTTCCAGCCGCTTGATGACCTCTTCTAAAATTAGGTTCTTCTGAATACCGCTATCGACAATGAAATGAATCGGAGCCCCCTTGACCCACATCTGTGAGTGAAAGAGGCGTTCCCTGTCCTCTGGTTCTTCTGGTTCACTTCGACGGAATTTGGTGGTAGAAACAGTGGCATTGGGTTCAACATTGATAATCCGCTTCCCTCCTTCAGGATTTGAATCAGAATCAAAATCGACCTCTGACTCGGAAACCTTCATCTCGACCATGAGGGACTGTTTGGAGTGATATTCTTTGGTTTTGTGCCAAGGACTTTTATGGTGCTCACACCATTTTCTCATGTTCTTCTTCATCTTCTCATTGCCCTTCTTGTGCTGTGGATTGGACTAGTTGTCCCGAGGGAGGCCATATTGACCTGGTCCCTTGTTGTGTGGGTTGGGGCTGCCTTTTCCCTGCTTCGACTGTGAGGGGTTTGCAGATCCAAACTCTTGTTGTTTCTGCTTAAATTTATGTTTGATATTGAAAACGTATCTATAAGTCATGACCAATGAGGAGATGTTTGGGAAATCCATTTCTGTTTGAATGTATCTATGCAAATAACCATGGTATTTGAGCACTAGATGACACTCAGAATATTTTATACCCAATTTGGTGCGTAGGGTATGGAAAATATTGGTGAAGTCTAGTACTGTCTGGTCCCTTTCTTGATATAGGGTGGTCCATTTGGTGTATTGGTCCTCGTAGCTTCCAATGGGGTAGTACTGTTCTTTAATGGCATCCCGGAAGGAATCCCATGTAGGGGCCACCAAAAATATTGCATATTCCTCCACGTCCCTTTGCTCAGAGTAAGTATCCCACCAATATTTAACATGGGGAACGACCTTGAGGAGTGAAAAATAAATGAAGAGAAGACTGCTCTAATACTACTAATCCAAATTTAGGAGCAAAATGAACTAATTAACCGACTAAATATAATAAACACAGAGATAGGAAGAATAACACAAACATCCAGTGAACAATATATTCTATTAAATAATGAAATAGGATAAAACTGTAAAACTGCAGAACTGAAACTTGATCGGATTGTGGTAGCTATCTATGAGAAGAGATGTGTATGCTACGTGCATCTGTCTGAGAATAATGGATTCCAATGAGGATCCAGAGGCCCTTTTCATATTACTCATGAATTCCAAAACCCTAGACATCCAAAAACCTAACCTTAGAAGGTGAAATTCCAAAAGTCATGTGGGCCCTATGGGTAATTTGGTGTAATTTGGTACCTCAACTACCTAGGGTCATAAATTTTGCATACGACCTCCATTTTAGGCACGCGATATCCCATTGGAAAGGTCTTTCAGAGAGATACACATTGCTCCATCAAAAAATGACTCCATCTACATTTTGATTGTGGCGAGCCAAAAAAAAGACGTTTAGGGCCCCAAAATGGCCTCGAAAGTACAACAATATGTGATGACATGAAAACATACAAAATAAGCCATTTGAATTAGGTGAGAGGCCACCCGTATCCACATGGAGGATGTGTGGGGATTTAGACATCCCCAAAAGTGTAGAACCCATAATTAAAAAGAAGTACATAAGAACGTGCTGAACAAAAATGGAGATGAGGAGCCAGTTGGAATAGGTGGGTGGCCACCAATATCCACCTGGATCAATAGATGTTCTCACTTGCATAGATATAAATAATAGAATAAATTGGAAATATGTTCTTGAAGAAAATAGAAAGCTTGTCCAAAAGAGTTATGGTCACCCTAGAACAGAGAAAACCCAGATCTAGACTGGAGCAGCAAAGGATTGCAACTTGGTACCTACTGGAAAGAAACTGACACTAGTAAGGGGAGGTCGTCGAGGGATTGTATAAAAAAGAAGGTAATCCCTTGCATGGAGGAAATCTAGTTGGGAGGGTATTTGATAAAACCGTGGAAGTCCTGACCTCAGTGGGAGAAGGACAACTTCTACTGTTGTCAATGGCATAAGGAGAGTAACCTTTCTGGATCATTCTAAATCTGAGAGCCAACTAAATAAATCCCCTTGTGATATCATGGCTTGGAACGGGGGTTTGCATGATGTAGGAAGGTACTCTACAACATAGCCTAAGGTTGGGAGGAAATACATCCCATCTTAGTCATTTGGTTGGTTTGGTTCATTCACTAAAAAAATAAGTGTTTCAAATCAATATGTTTGATGTAAATTTAGTAATGTAAATATGTTGTTTTATGGTTTAAGTGGGAAATGTGAATGTATGCAAGGAATGGATGAATTCTTGAGTAGAATGGAATATTTATGTTTTTTTCCACTGTTTAACGTATTAGACCCATGAACCCATGAAGAGTAGTGTGAGGGTAGGGTGTATCCCTATGAAGACTTCAAGTCTTTGAGAGGAAATATTGCAAGATATGAAGAAAATATTCACCCTAAAACTGACAAAGGAGATTCCTTAGTGTTTGAGGAGGGTCTCTGTGTAGATTTAGAGGGCCTTAATCTTGTGAAACTCCCTACTCTTGAGTGGAAATTTTACGGGATATGGAAAAAATATACATCCAATACCTAAATGAAATGACTTAGTCATTTTGAGCATGGGTCCTTGAGTTCTCGAAGGTATGGTAGAACCTTAGAAAATACCTAGAAGAAACCATGAATTGGTTAATTCCTGATTCAGATTGATACCGTGAAGAAAACAAGTACTTTAAGCCAGTAGGAATCACAAACATTATATAAATATAGCGATAACATCTTCAACATTGGTCAGAGGATGTGGGTGTAAGAATGGCCTAATACAAGGCTATATTGGGAATCCAACAGGGAGAGCTCCCAGTCAACGACAACTGTTGATCGAGCTGGAGAAGTGGTATTGATGAAATCTTGACCTTTTTTGTCATATATAGGTCTATTAGAAGGAGTATTGTCAGAGGCCTAGAGAAATGGATTGTGACGAGGGTCTGATGATGGGGAGGTCCAAGGATCATTGATCTCTTGGGAATCATCTTGTGAGATCCTAGCCATTGGATTCGACGTTTCCCGATATAAGGATATTGGATTTATAACCTGAACTACTGAGAAGTTTTAAATTTTGAGTAAACCCTAATCGCCAAATTGAGAGAGTGAGGATCATTTGATCTATCGAAGAGTGTGTGTTCGAAGTGATCCAATCATAGTGGTCCATGATACTAGAGTGGAGGCACTTTGATGGGAAAGGAATTCGAGAGTGGAGGTGGATCATTGATTTGTGTGTGGGTGAGATTTAATCTCAGTCATAGAATCCGTGGACCCCATTTGTTAGCAAAGGAAATGGGAGTTGGAGCAGGGAGTTTTTCGTCGAAGTAAGTCGAGTAATCAATGTAATGAGGGCCATTGTATTCTTGAGTTTGAGGACCGTTGGATCCTTTTCCATCGGAAGATACATAGACCTTGGTGATTGAACATTCTGATGGGGATGAGTCCAAATAGACATAGATCACTGATATTATTGGGAGAAGTAATTCTGACCATCTTATTGAAAGGTGACTAGGTTCCTGGTCACCTTAGAAAACTATGTGGAGGTATTTCATTGTAATTTGTAAGAGTTAATATAGAAAATGTTGTGATAAGAGAATTATTTACTTAAACCTTGATGAACTGAGTACATACCCTGAGGACTGAGGAGAAAACTTGAACATCTCACCAGCCTAAGCGAGATTAGGGGGTTTGGGTGTGTTACAGAGTGATATCAAAGCATATTTCAAACTCTTGGATTGAATGGGTCACCAAGATTGACTGTTTAAGAAAATATTTATGTTGCCAAGAATGCATGATATAAATTGATTTATGTAATTTCTAATAATGACTTGTTGTTTCATCACGTAGGAAGTACTAAAAGACAACATACGCGAATGGTGTAGTATACCATGGAATACATCTCAGACTTCATAGATGAAGAATATGATGGCCAAAGGGATAGAGAAACCTTTCCATATTTAGTAGCCATAGTCAGAATTCTAAAGGAATACAATAAGAGACTCATGAGAGCTTAGGTTGAGAAAGAATAATTGGATGTAGTACTACTGCATAGTTTTTCAGAAATACAAAAGCATCTACATCAAGGTACTAGCAATGCAGAGTTGCAACAGTTAGAGAGGATGAAAACCCATTTAGATGCCCAAAAGCATGGATTGGCCCAAAACAATGTAGGAATGAGTTCTTCCAAGAAGAGGTATCAAGTGGAAATACTAATTTTATGGAGCTGTCTAGTAGCTATATTGGGTCGAGTATTCCTAGGAAGAAGAAAAATATACATTCATAGAGTTCTTTGAATGAATAATTTAAGAAGGCTAAGCCAACAACCTTCGATGGAGAAATTAAGAAGGGAGAAGAATCTAATGCTTGGTTGTTGGGTTTGAAGAAGTACTTTTGGGTAAATGATTACTCTGAGAATACCAAGGGAAGGATTTCCATATTCAATTTAAATGGAGGACCTTCCATATGGTGGGAATAACTCAAGTAAATCAAAGGACTAAAGGAAAGAAAATTGACTTGGAAGCAGTTTGAGAAGTACTTCAGAAAATCATACCTATTAGAGAAGTACTATGATGACAAAATCAAGGAATTTCATGAGCATAAGTTGGGAAAATTTATGATAGATTCCTATGCCAAGATATTTTTGGAGCTATTGAGGTATGGCCCTTACCGCAAGGATGAGAAATAAAGGGTGCAACATTTTCTCAGTGGATTTCCATAGTCCTATCAGAAGAAAATTGAATTTGATAGGCCAAAGACATTAGAAGATACCATTAGGAAGGAAAAGTGTTGTTATGATCAGGCTAAACACAAGCACGAGCCTTCTAAAGATTAGGAAATAAATGATAAGAGTGTATTCTAGAAAAACGGATCCAAATCAATCCCATATAGGAATACAAAGAAGGGTGCTCAATTTGGTCAACCGAGCAGAAGTGTGCATCAACATAATTTTCCATCTCAAAGTGGCAATAAGATAGCAGAGCAGGAAAGAGAAAGATAAAATGAACCAAAGAAAGGAATTTTGCAATGTTTGGTTTCTGGAGAACCACATTTGTTGAGAGATCATGCTCATACATAATAGGATAGTAAAATGGTTTATCATGTGTAGGAAGTTGCTAAAGTCAATGATGTGTCTAGGAGTGTGCCCACAATATATGCAACTATGGAAAATCGAAAAGAAAACCACCAAGCTTCTGTAGTGGAGCTAGAAGGTATAATTTAAAAGCAACCCATTTTCATTTTAATTGACCTTGGATCTAATCTTAGTTATATCTCACTTCAGTTTGTTGAAGCATGTTCTTTACATAGGAAGAAACATGCATAGGAATTGTTAGTTTAGTTAGCCACATGGACAAAGAGGAAGGTGGTAGAGGTGATAAAAGATTGTCCATTTGCAATGAGTGGATTGCATACTAGAGAAACCTTGAATATCATACCTTTAGGATCATATGATGTGTTGTTAGGTATGGATTGGTTATCATCTCACAAGGAAAAATTGAATTG
>JZKD02S0763287.1:0-14786 GCA_000966675.3 Picea glauca
ATGGACAAGGAGAACTGGAAGAGGCTTTTGCACCTTCATTCAAAGGATTGTAATTACTTTTTCTTATAATCATTAATATAATCAATGCTTGGCATGTTTCTTTCAAAATGATGCTTGTTCTACATGAGTTTGTCTGCAGTAGATGGATATATGTTTGAGCTAATCTCAATAAAGTAGGAAGTATTTTGTACCTTTGTTTATTTTACAGGACCTATCAAGGAGCTCAAGATCGAAGCTCAGCCTGGACTTTGCAAGGACAAATGTCATTAATAAGGTGCATATCTTTCTCCTTCTCTTTCATTGATTAGGTTGATTAGATTTAAAAGGAATTCAGTGTCCATGTTAAGCAATTTTCTTTCTTGGCCTTAGGAGTCTAGAGACCAACAAGGAATCCACTTGTCTGCAGGGGGATTTACCTACAATAGAAATTGGTGACTCCACTGGGGATGGAGCTCTGATTTTTGTTTCCATTCCTAGATATTGTTTTATCCCTTTCCCCACTCATTTTAAGTTCTCCATGATGTGTATCTAATCCTTAGATGTGATTGTTGGCTCTTGGATCCATCTTACACTCTGAATTCTTGCATTTTCTCTCATTTTTTTGGATTTCTGGGAAAAATATTGAGTTCTGAGAGGCCAACGCTCCCTTTCCCTTACCACCAGGGCATTGTCACTCCCCTACAACCTTACACAGTGTGTTGGAGCACTATGTGTCCCCTTTTGGGGGAGAGCTACCCCTTTTCTACAAAAATATTCTTGGGAGTAGTTTTTTCTCAGTCTTTTTTTGTTGATTCTTCTACTCAGGGTTTATGCTATCTTAGTGTGTCCTTGTTTAGGCTCTAATTATTTTATTTCTAAGGATTAATCATCTTTTGTTTGGATTTTTTGACATTTTTCCTTACTTTGCAATAACTCTTTGTCCTTCATGATTTGGAGTCAATTTATCGTTTTCTTCTCATATATCTCAATGAGTGAAAACTTTGTAAGGAGTTTCAAAGGTATTTTCTACTTTTATTTCTGATCTTTGAGTCATCTTGTCCAAGATCTTTTTCCTTCCTTTTGATTTTTTAGTTTTTTGTTTCTTGTTTGATCACAACAAGGGTGTTTTTTGGTTTATGTGAATTTTTCTTCCAGATTGCTTAAATCTCACAACTTTTGAAGTCTGATTAGCATAGGAAGCTTTACATCTACTGGTTATCAGTCACATATAAACATGTTAGCATTGCATTGGATTCCTTATTGAGGACTATTTCATGAGTTCATTGCATCTTAGTGTTTGACAGTGAAAGGAAAATCCTTCTCCTTCCCTTAATTAGACATTCATTGAAAGAAATGATTGCTTATCATTTCTTATGCATGTTTTGGGAACTGAGTCATAATATCATCAGTTTTCACTCTCATACGCCTCTGAGTAAACAACATCCACTAAAATCAATGCTTAACTAAAATTTATTAGAATTTTTACATCTTTGTTAGAAAACCTACATTAGTTTAAGATGTAGGGATTTGGAATAGGTTGAAAGGCTAACTTTCCAAATCTATTAAACAAACTTAGCATCTTGCGATAGGGAGAGCAAATCCAATTGTCGTATAGGATTTCTGGGATGCCCCTCTCACACATGGGTTATGTACAATGTCGTGTTCAGGTGATTTACGGAGATTATCCCTCCGTGGTTCAACTGTTTGTAGTGGTCGGATTATATATTGGGGTTCACTTGAGGGTATACCCACAATTATGTGTGGGAGCCTCTTGAGTTGATTTTGGACTTGTTATCCTACCCATACGTTCAGATCAGACTGTCGACTATACCCACCCAGGGGTTCACTGTGAATTGGTGACCTCAGTAGCCATAATCTTTAGGGTCTTACATGAGGTGACGGTGAAGGGAAGTCTCACTGTACCTAGAATAGACGTTGGTCAAACTCACTCGGGATCCTTGGAGGGTAAATCCACAATTACTGCGTGGAATCTTGCACCAAGGTGTAAGTCCATTAAGCATGTCACCAACATAAATGATCCACCCTCTCTATCCCTGCTCCTTCCTATTTTGATCTTGTGATGTTGGATTTCATCACCAACTAGTGGTTTCATTGTAGGAAGGTTTTGTTTGATTGTATGCTTCTTAGATTCATATCGTGTGTTAGCTGTGTTACTTAGTGGACCTTAGGTCGAGTCAGTGGTAATGGAATCAAATATTGAGAGTACCAATGGAGGAACTCCTTCTCTTGGGGAAACTTATACCTTTCCTTCATTTGGAAACTTTGGTCTTCCACACAATGCCACACTGAGTCTTCCGGGACTCACCATCGGATTACTGGTTTGGTTGTTCCCCACTCCGGTGATCTCGAATCCTCCCAGTGCTTCAACTGCACATAATACTTTAGATGTCAATACACCACCCACATATCAAACTCATGTCGACTTTTCTCCTTCTTGACCCATTAAGTATCCTTCCCTTTCTCCTTCCTCGCCTAGTGAAATCTCTAAAGAAAATAGCCAGGATGATCAGAATAAGAAGAAATGAAAATATAACAAGAAGAAGAGCCTAAAAAGGACCAAGGATTCAAAAACATCATATGTTGAATCCCAACAACAAGCTACTGTTAATAGTACTGGGAGTGTTGATGAGGTCAACAAGATTAAAATAAAGAATCTGAAACCCAAATTCCCTTGCAGTCTTTGTAAGGGTGACTACTTTCTAAGGGATTTCCCTAGTATTCCAAAGGTCTTAGAAATGTGGTCCTCCACATCATCAGCCTCTTCTGGAAATTCCAGTGATACCCCATCACCTAGTGACATTAAGGTTGGTCAGAAGAAGACAACTGTAAAATTTCCTTGTATGTTATGCAAAGGTGATCATTATTCTCACCTTTCTCCTCGTATGGATGAGTTTTCTTCTCTTTTGGAAAAACTTCAACTTACAAAAGGTTATCATAAGATTTTTCCCAACCCATCGTTAGTTTATGGAGTGGTCAATCCGAATCCATCCCCGGTCAGTCCAGGTTATCAGGTGGTCAATCTAGTTTCATCCTCGATTGAACCACAAACCCAAGTAGTTGATCCAGTTCCATCATTGATCAACCCTACTCTTCATCAAAAGAGTGTAACCCAAGTAGTCAATCCGTTTTCATCCTTGGTTGAGTCCACTCTCCAGTTAGAGAGTGACACCAAAGCGGTTGATCCGTTTCCACTCGTCGACCCCATTCTCCCCTTGGAGAATGAAACCTAAGTGGTCGATCCGGTTCTGTCATCGGTTGATCCCACTCATCCTTTGAAGAGTGTCAAAGTGGTTGATCCAGTCCCTTCCTTGGTCAGTCCCGCCCTTCCTTTGAAGAGTGCATGTGTGGTCGATCCAGTCCCATCATCGATCGATCCTACTCTCCCTCTAGAGAGTAAACCCGATACTGCCAACATTTTTCTTGTTGATACAAAATCTACCATGTTGGGGGGCATTCCTCATTCTCCCGCGAAACCCCCTCCAAGCAATGAGACCATCATGTTTTATTGGGGTGTGCTAACTGGACCTCATCTTTCCTCTCACATCACTTTCTAGATTACAGTACAGGTTTGTGGTCGGTACGTTCCTCAAAATATGGTATATGAAGGTGCATCTGTTAGTATTTTGTCCTCTGTTGTTTGGCACACTTTGGGTTGTTCTCATCTTTTGTCGGTTTCAAAGAATATGTTAGCTTTTAACAGAAGAACTAGTCAACCTTTAGGGACCCTTCCTCAGTTTCCGGTAACTTTGGGAGGGAAAAATGTCTTTATTGATGTCATGGTAGTCTGAGACCCCTTGGATTTGTCTTTACTCCTTGGGCAGGATTATGTCTATGCCATGAAAGATATTGTGTCCACTCTTTTTCATGTGATATCTTTCCCACATGATGCAAGAATGGTGAATATTAATCAACTTTCATTCATTGGTCCTGATTGGATTACCTCCCTGAATGGTTCTTATATGATGACAGTATCTCCCCCGCCGCATGCCAATTATGTGGAATTATCTCCCATGATTTCGACTCCCGATGATTTGGATCCAGTAGTTGACATGGTGATCTCTTCGGTAGGGTTATTGGATCCTGATCTCCTTACCCCTATCGCGGCCCTCGACATGTGTTCCTTCTAGAGTGATTTTCTTCCATCCATTGAAGATCTCTTGGAAGCCATGACTGAGTTTTGTCCCTTGACATGATGTCCTTCCAGAGAGTTATTCTCTTGGAATCCATGATTAATAAGAGTCTTCAAGCATATTTTTCTCTTCTCTGTGGCAAGCTCTTTAGAAAATGAAACACAGGTCACAAGCATAGTTTTCTCTTCTCTGTGGAAAGCTTGTTAAAAAATGAAACAGAAGATTTGGGCATAGTTTTCCTCTCTGTAGAAAGCTCGTTAAAAGATGAAACAACAATCTGGGGATTGAACCCGGAGCCTTGAGCATAGTTCTTTTTCTGTGTCAAGCTCGTTAAAAAATGAAACAATCACCTCTTTTGAACCTTCATTTCATCCACCTGTATCCTTTTTCTCCAACTAGTACATAAATTGGTGACAACCTCAAAGTTGGTGAATGAATTGAAGATTGGAGGGCATGTCTCCATCCTTTGATGATCATTATGGAGTTAAGCCACTAGATTTCAAGCTGAGGGCATACTAAGCTTAGTCTTTGTTCTTTCTCGTGCTCGGAAAAATATGAGAATGTAACCAAGTAGAATTTATCACTTTTTCAGACTTGTATGGATATATGAAAAAGGAACCCCTTGAAGTCGTCTTTGAGCTCTTTTCAGACTCTATAAACATGAAAAGTTTGTCGAGTGATCTTGCTTCCTTTCCCACTCATTAAAAGGTTTGAAAGGGAATCTTTCGAGTGATAATTTATCTCTTTTTCAGCCTCATAATACTAATATTATAAAAAAGGACAACATTGGAGTCGTCTTTAAGTTCTTTTCAAACTCTCTAAATATGAAAAACCACCGAGTTTACCTTCTTTGGACTTGTTAAACAATAATACATTGAAGGGACCATATGGGATTGAACCCTTACTTCTAGTTCATTCAACAAAGGAAGAGGGACTTACCGAAGGTGAGTCATATCGATCATGTGTTACCCTCCTCGAGCTCGTTAAATTAGAAAGAGGTACTCGTCTATCTAGATGGGGCGGAAATTGAAAGAAGCAAGCCAAGCAGTTTTTTGAGAACATCACTAGTGGCTCTTACGGTCTCCCTTGAACACGGTACTTTGTCTTTGCACACATTTTAATCTGCTGAACCTCCACACTGAGCCAATCCTCTGAGTTTATTTTACTCCTTTGGGTCACTTGATGAAAGTCACAGCATCCACTGAATCATCAATATTTGGTCCATGTCATGTTTCCGTTTTCATGCCTCAGTGTTCAAGGGAGTTTTATGCCTCGAGAGTCAGGCATCACAAATATATTGTTTCAATACCCATGTCAATCCATGTTCATTTGATCTACCAATTACATGTCTGTGTTAGTTTCTTGTTGTTGATGCGGGATACATCAAGGCCCTCCTTCAATGAGTCTATTCCTGTCGACTTCACCACATTATCCAAGAGCTAGACTTAGAAACCAGTTAGTACCTTGGGACCTGCATGCCTCCTCGTGTCTCAAAGTGGGTTTACATCATTGACTCCTGATCGAATGATTCCATGAATGTTCGAATTCATCTCATCTATTCACATTCGCTGGAATGTAATAGAGTACCTTGGGAATCATTGACATCAATGGTGATCTCCCTCACGCTTGTTAATGATTTACCTCATTGGCCAGTAATCAAGTGGTTTCTGCCATGTTCGACATCAGGACATCTATTTGCATGGTTATATTCGTACTGCATCAGGATCATTAAGAATACCCTCGGTTGAGTGTCATCACTCTTATGTATACTTCTCCTAGGTTGCGAAGGAGTTCTTTTGAACTATGAGACATATACTATTACATAGATCCACTTTGTATTGGTCGTGGCTATGTCTTGTCATTGTTGGAGCATAATCCTAACTTGCATTAGTTTATACCTAGATTAGANTTCTCCTTCCCTTAATTAGACATTCATTGAAAGAAATGATTGCTTATCATTTCTTATGCATGTTTTGGGAACTGAGTCATAATATCATCAGTTTTCACTCTCATACGCCTCTGAGTAAACAACATCCACTAAAATCAATGCTTAACTAAAATTTATTAGAATTTTTACATCTTTGTTAGAAAACCTACATTAGTTTAAGATGTAGGGATTTGGAATAGGTTGAAAGGCTAACTTTCCAAATCTATTAAACAAACTTAGCATCTTGCGATAGGGAGAGCAAATCCAATTGTCGTATAGGATTTCTGGGATGCCCCTCTCACACATGGGTTATGTACAATGTCGTGTTCAGGTGATTTACGGAGATTATCCCTCCGTGGTTCAACTGTTTGTAGTGGTCGGATTATATATTGGGGTTCACTTGAGGGTATACCCACAATTATGTGTGGGAGCCTCTTGAGTTGATTTTGGACTTGTTATCCTACCCATACGTTCAGATCAGACTGTCGACTATACCCACCCAGGGGTTCACTGTGAATTGGTGACCTCAGTAGCCATAATCTTTAGGGTCTTACATGAGGTGACGGTGAAGGGAAGTCTCACTGTACCTAGAATAGACGTTGGTCAAACTCACTCGGGATCCTTGGAGGGTAAATCCACAATTACTGCGTGGAATCTTGCACCAAGGTGTAAGTCCATTAAGCATGTCACCAACATAAATGATCCACCCTCTCTATCCCTGCTCCTTCCTATTTTGATCTTGTGATGTTGGATTTCATCACCAACTAGTGGTTTCATTGTAGGAAGGTTTTGTTTGATTGTATGCTTCTTAGATTCATATCGTGTGTTAGCTGTGTTACTTAGTGGACCTTAGGTCGAGTCAGTGGTAATGGAATCAAATATTGAGAGTACCAATGGAGGAACTCCTTCTCTTGGGGAAACTTATACCTTTCCTTCATTTGGAAACTTTGGTCTTCCACACAATGCCACACTGAGTCTTCCGGGACTCACCATCGGATTACTGGTTTGGTTGTTCCCCACTCCGGTGATCTCGAATCCTCCCAGTGCTTCAACTGCACATAATACTTTAGATGTCAATACACCACCCACATATCAAACTCATGTCGACTTTTCTCCTTCTTGACCCATTAAGTATCCTTCCCTTTCTCCTTCCTCGCCTAGTGAAATCTCTAAAGAAAATAGCCAGGATGATCAGAATAAGAAGAAATGAAAATATAACAAGAAGAAGAGCCTAAAAAGGACCAAGGATTCAAAAACATCATATGTTGAATCCCAACAACAAGCTACTGTTAATAGTACTGGGAGTGTTGATGAGGTCAACAAGATTAAAATAAAGAATCTGAAACCCAAATTCCCTTGCAGTCTTTGTAAGGGTGACCACTTTCTAAGGGATTTCCCTAGTATTCTAAAGGTCTTAGAAATGTGGTCCTCCACATCATCAGCCTCTTCTGGACATTCCAGTGATACCCCATCACCTAGTGACATTAAGGTTGGTCAGAAGAAGACAACTATAAAATTTCCTTGTATGTTATGCAAAGGTGATCATTATTCTCACCTTTCTCCTCATATGGATGAGTTTTCTTCTCTTTTGGAAAAACTTCAACTTACAAAAGGTTATCATAAGCTTTTCCCCAACCCATCGTTAGTTTATGGAGTGGTCAATCCGGCTCCATCCCCGGTTAGTCCAGGTTATCAGGTGGTCAATCTAGTTTCATCCTCGATTGAACCACAAACCCAAGTAGTTGATCCAGTTCCATCATTGATCAACCCTACTCTTCATCAAAAGAGTGTAACCCAAGTAGTCAATCCGTTTTCATCCTTGGTTGAGTCCACTCTCCAGTTAGAGAGTGACACCAAAGCGGTTGATCCGTTTCCACTCGTCGACCCCATTCTCCCCTTGGAGAATGAAACCTAAGTGGTCGATCCGGTTCTGTCATCGGTTGATCCCACTCATCCTTTGAAGAGTGTCAAAGTGGTTGATCCAGTCCCTTCCTTGGTCAGTCCCGCCCTTCCTTTGAAGAGTGCATGTGTGGTCGATCCAGTCCCATCATCGATCGATCCTACTCTCCCTCTAGAGAGTAAACCCGATACTGCCAACATTTTTCTTGTTGATACAAAATCTACCATGTTGGGGGGCATTCCTCATTCTCCCGCGAAACCCCCTCCAAGCAATGAGACCATCATGTTTTATTGGGGTGTGCTAACTGGACCTCATCTTTCCTCTCACATCACTTTCTAGATTACAGTACAGGTTTGTGGTCGGTACGTTCCTCAAAATATGGTATATGAAGGTGCATCTGTTAGTATTTTGTCCTCTGTTGTTTGGCACACTTTGGGTTGTTCTCATCTTTTGTCGGTTTCAAAGAATATGTTAGCTTTTAACAGAAGAACTAGTCAACCTTTAGGGACCCTTCCTCAGTTTCCGGTAACTTTGGGAGGGAAAAATGTCTTTATTGATGTCATGGTAGTCTGAGACCCCTTGGATTTGTCTTTACTCCTTGGGCAGGATTATGTCTATGCCATGAAAGATATTGTGTCCACTCTTTTTCATGTGATATCTTTCCCACATGATGCAAGAATGGTGAATATTAATCAACTTTCATTCATTGGTCCTGATTGGATTACCTCCCTGAATGGTTCTTATATGATGACAGTATCTCCCCCGCCGCATGCCAATTATGTGGAATTATCTCCCATGATTTCGACTCCCGATGATTTGGATCCAGTAGTTGACATGGTGATCTCTTCGGTAGGGTTATTGGATCCTGATCTCCTTACCCCTATCGCGGCCCTCGACATGTGTTCCTTCTAGAGTGATTTTCTTCCATCCATTGAAGATCTCTTGGAAGCCATGACTGAGTTTTGTCCCTTGACATGATGTCCTTCCAGAGAGTTATTCTCTTGGAATCCATGATTAATAAGAGTCTTCAAGCATATTTTTCTCTTCTCTGTGGCAAGCTCTTTAGAAAATGAAACACAGGTCACAAGCATAGTTTTCTCTTCTCTGTGGAAAGCTTGTTAAAAAATGAAACAGAAGATTTGGGCATAGTTTTCCTCTCTGTAGAAAGCTCGTTAAAAGATGAAACAACAATCTGGGGATTGAACCCGGAGCCTTGAGCATAGTTCTTTTTCTGTGTCAAGCTCGTTAAAAAATGAAACAATCACCTCTTTTGAACCTTCATTTCATCCACCTGTATCCTTTTTCTCCAACTAGTACATAAATTGGTGACAACCTCAAAGTTGGTGAATGAATTGAAGATTGGAGGGCATGTCTCCATCCTTTGATGATCATTATGGAGTTAAGCCACTAGATTTCAAGCTGAGGGCATACTAAGCTTAGTCTTTGTTCTTTCTCGTGCTCGGAAAAATATGAGAATGTAACCAAGTAGAATTTATCACTTTTTCAGACTTGTATGGATATATGAAAAAGGAACCCCTTGAAGTCGTCTTTGAGCTCTTTTCAGACTCTATAAACATGAAAAGTTTGTCGAGTGATCTTGCTTCCTTTCCCACTCATTAAAAGGTTTGAAAGGGAATCTTTCGAGTGATAATTTATCTCTTTTTCAGCCTCATAATACTAATATTATAAAAAAGGACAACATTGGAGTCGTCTTTAAGTTCTTTTCAAACTCTCTAAATATGAAAAACCACCGAGTTTACCTTCTTTGGACTTGTTAAACAATAATACATTGAAGGGACCATATGGGATTGAACCCTTACTTCTAGTTCATTCAACAAAGGAAGAGGGACTTACCGAAGGTGAGTCATATCGATCATGTGTTACCCTCCTCGAGCTCGTTAAATTAGAAAGAGGTACTCGTCTATCTAGATGGGGCGGAAATTGAAAGAAGCAAGCCAAGCAGTTTTTTGAGAACATCACTAGTGGCTCTTACGGTCTCCCTTGAACACGGTACTTTGTCTTTGCACACATTTTAATCTGCTGAACCTCCACACTGAGCCAATCCTCTGAGTTTATTTTACTCCTTTGGGTCACTTGATGAAAGTCACAGCATCCACTGAATCATCAATATTTGGTCCATGTCATGTTTCCGTTTTCATGCCTCAGTGTTCAAGGGAGTTTTATGCCTCGAGAGTCAGGCATCACAAATATATTGTTTCAATACCCATGTCAATCCATGTTCATTTGATCTACCAATTACATGTCTGTGTTAGTTTCTTGTTGTTGATGCGGGATACATCAAGGCCCTCCTTCAATGAGTCTATTCCTGTCGACTTCACCACATTATCCAAGAGCTAGACTTAGAAACCAGTTAGTACCTTGGGACCTGCATGCCTCCTCGTGTCTCAAAGTGGGTTTACATCATTGACTCCTGATCGAATGATTCCATGAATGTTCGAATTCATCTCATCTATTCACATTCGCTGGAATGTAATAGAGTACCTTGGGAATCATTGACATCAATGGTGATCTCCCTCACGCTTGTTAATGATTTACCTCATTGGCCAGTAATCAAGTGGTTTCTGCCATGTTCGACATCAGGACATCTATTTGCATGGTTATATTCGTACTGCATCAGGATCATTAAGAATACCCTCGGTTGAGTGTCATCACTCTTATGTATACTTCTCCTAGGTTGCGAAGGAGTTCTTTTGAACTATGAGACATATACTATTACATAGATCCACTTTGTATTGGTCGTGGCTATGTCTTGTCATTGTTGGAGCATAATCCTAACTTGCATTAGTTTATACCTAGATTAGANCTATTTTAGCTATTTCTAGCTTTTTTGACTAGAATTTCTATGTTGGAAATTCTATATATTCACCTCCTCTCTTCTTTTTGAGGATGGTTGCTCATGTATATTCATTTTTTATTAACATAATTCTATGATTTATGGAGAAATTTTTTTCTCTCGTCTCTTCAATATTAGAAAATTGTTTGTGTTCAATTTAACTAGAATTCTAGATCTATCGGGGTTTCTGCAGGAATTCTACATGGTATCAGAGCTAGATTGAATCTAATGGATTTTACACGGTTTTATTTGCAGGTATAGATCAAAAGGAGGCACAGAAATAAGCAATGGATCATCTCTCTCATCCCACAAAACTCATTCTAAATCCTTTCAATTACTTCAAATGGAAGACAAAGATCTCTCTTCTCCTCCGAAGCAAAGGGCTTTACCGGGTAACAATGGGAACAGAGAAAGAACCAACTACTGCAGTGGAGAAGATAAAGTATTTCAATAAATTATATGAATTAATTGGGATGATATTCCTATCAATTTCCATAGATCTCCTCTTTCATGTCATTGGAGCCACTACTCCCATTGTGGTCTGGACCACATTGGAAGGACTATTCGGCAAGCAGGATGCAATGAAAGTGCATCAACTGGAGAATGAACTCATATCCCTAAGTCTAATTCATTTCAGAAACCTAAAATAATTCTTCACCAAGTTCAAATCCATTCTCTTTGAACTTAATTCATGTGAATTCACGAAAGGGGAAGAACAACTCATCCTTTCAATTCTCTCGAAACTAGGCCCTAAATATTTTGTATTTGTGTTGTCTTTTCAAGCATCTAAATTGACTCAGGAAAAATGGAAAATGCCTCCATTAAATGATTTCATTGTAGCATTGACTCAAGAGAAAGATAAGTTAGTCCAAATGGGTTCCATCAAGAATTCCAAGAACCAAGCACTTGCGGCTACTGATGCTCCAAAGCGAAGTGGAAAAGACAAGGAAAAAGGAACAGGTAAATTTCCTGAATTGAAGAAGGAGAGATTCGCACAATATTCAAAGAACTCTTTTGAGCCTAAGGGTAAGAAGAAGAAGAAGGAAATAAAACTTTGAAGCTACTTTTCCAAAGGTTTTAATCCCAAATAAAATTGCATGAGAAAGACTATCGATGAGATGGCTAAGCAATTGCAGCAGCATAATTTCACGGTGCCTGAAAATGCAAAGAAGAAAGATGATAACAAAACAAGAGGGAGAGCACGAGATGGTCATGATTTAATGGCTGTAACATCCACTCCATCAGATTGGATCCTTGATTCAGTTTCATCAAACCATATGTCTGCATCATAATATGAATTTTCCTCCATCGAAGAAAGCACTAGATCCCCAATTTACTTGGGAGATGCCACACCCGCAAAGGTGTGCGGAGAAGGAATTGTTGATATTGAAGGGGGATCATTTAAAAATGTTCTTCATGTAGCCTCCCTATCTACAAATATTCTCTCGATATATCATATCACTCATTCCATCTCTAGAAGGAAGGTGTATTTCACTCCGGACTCCGCAATGATTAGCGACATTTCCACAGGCTCACAACTTGCACATGGAAGTGCAGATCACGGTTCTCGTTTGTATTTCTTCTCCCACTTTGTTCCTAAATATATTAGCACTGTATTTCTGTCACAATATTATGATATTAGCAGGCTATGGCATGAAATATTTTTCCATCTAAACTATAAGTACTTGCATCAACTCAGCAAGGAAAACATGGTAGAAGGATTGCCAGCTATTAAATTCACAAGCAGTGTATGTCAAGGATGNCATTGGAAGGACTATTCGGCAAGCAGGATGCAATGAAAGTGCATCAACTGGAGAATGAACTCATATCCCTAAGTCTAATTCATTTCAGAAACCTAAAATAATTCTTCACCAAGTTAAAATCCATCCTCGTTGAACTTAATTCATGTGAAGTCACGAAAGGGGAAGAACAACTCATCCTTTCAATTCTCTCGAAACTAGGCCCTAAATATTTCGTATTTGTGTTGTCTTTTCAAGCATCTAAATTGACTCAGGAAAAATGGAAAATGCCTCCATTGAATGATTTCATTGTAGCATTGACTCAAGAGAAAGATAAGTTAGTCCAAATGGGTTCCATCAAGAATTCCAAGAACCAAGCACTTGCGGCTACTGATGCTCCAAAGAGAAGTGGAAAAGACAAGGAAAAAGGAACAGGTAAATTTCATGAATCGAAGAAGGAGAGATTCGCACAATATTCAAAGAAATATTTTGAGCCTAAGGGTAAGAAGAAGAAGAAGGAAATAACACTTTGAAGCTACTGTTCCAAAGGTTTTAATCCCAAATAAAATTGCATGAGAAAGACTATCGATGAGATGGCTAAGCAATTGCAGCAACATAATTTCACGGTGCCTGAAAAATGCAAAGAAGAAAGATGATAACAGAACAAGAGGGAGAGCACGATATGGTCATGATTTAATGGCTGTAACATCCACTCCATCAAATTGGATCCTTGATTCAGGTTCATCAAACCATATGTCTGCATCATAATATGAATTTTCCTCCATCGAAGAAAGCACTAGATCCCCAATTTACTTGGGAGATGCCACACCCGCAAAGGTGTGCGGAGAAGGAATTGTTGATATTGAAGGGGGATTATTTAAAAATGTTCTTCATGTAGCCTCCCTATCTACAAATATTCTCTCGATATATCATATCACTCATTCCATCTCTAGAAGGAAGGTGGATTTCACTCCGGACTCCGCAATGATTACCGACATTTCCACAGGCTCACAACTTGCACATGGAAGTGCAGATCACGGTTCTCGTTTGTATTTCTTCTCCCACTTTGTTCCTAAATATATTAGCACTGTATTTCTATCACAATATTATGATATTAGCAGGCTATGGAATGAAATATTTTTCCATCTAAACTATAAGTACTTGCATCAACTCAGCAAGGAAAACATGGTAGAAGGATTGCCAGCTATTAAATTCACAAGCRGTGTATGTCAAGGATGCATTCTTGGCAAGCATCCAGAGAAAACATTTGACAAAGGGAAGGCATAGAGAGATTATTCACCACTTGGGATGATTCAAAGTGACATTACTGGCCCATTCCTATAGCCTTCAATCCATATACAACTACAACACACAGTGCCATATACACCACAACAGAACGATGTTGCGGAGAGGAAAAACCGGTCCTTAAAAGAGATGGAAAATTGTATGCTACAGTCGAAATCATTAGATCTCAATATATGGGATGAAGATATTAATTGTGAAGCATAAATTCATAACTGAGTTCCTCACAAATCACTCAAAGGCACCACTCCTTTTGAATGTTGGACTGGTAAGAAACCGAAAGTGTTGCACTTTCGTATTTTTGGTTCACGAGCATGGGCTCACATTCCGATAGATAAGAGGAAGGCTTTGGAGCCTCAAAGTGTTGAATGCATATTTGTTGGATATATTGAAGGTGTCAAAGGATATATATTGCTGGAATATCACACTAAAAATTTCATTCTAACTCAAAGTGTGAAGTTTTAAGAAGAATCATTGCATGACTTTTCAAAACACCCTGTCAAGGAACCGCTTGTTGTCACTGATGAGGAGGAGTCAAAACATTATTCGAGCACTTCAGAACAGCCATTATAGAAGACTTTTAGGTATGATACAGAGGATTAGGAGAAGTTCATGGTTGTTCCAACTCATTTTCCAACCTGGGCAGAGAAAACCCTGCAAGATGCGGGTGAACTAGTCGGTGATCCTGCAGATACAAGAAGAACTAAATCACAGTTTTTTGGGGCTCCTCAAGTCATGGATGCCACAGAAAATTTTCTGCCCATAAATTTCTATATGTAACTTGTTTCAGATCCAAATTCACACTCTAATGTTGAAGACATCTTCACCAAGTCCTTCACTGAATTTTTTTTTTTCAGAACTGAGAGCTATGCTTGGAGTGGTGGAGACAACTGAGTAGGTCACTTTTGGCCACTCAACATTTTTTTCCTCTTTT
>JZKD02S0763298.1:0-14786 GCA_000966675.3 Picea glauca
AAAAAACTTGACCCCCAAAAAATGAGAACTCTATAGAGTTCTTGTTAAGTTGGTAACTATGTTTAATGAACACGACTACCTTTGTCTTATTCTTTTCCCTATCACATATTCTCTTTATGTTTATACCTATCATTACATCCTATCCTATCATCCACATCTCATGTTTTTATAATTTTATGAGAAAGCCTAGATAGAAGTTTTATACCCATCACTTATTCCTGCCTTACATCTACCACTACCATCTCATCATTACCCATTGAAACCATGGTTCAGTCCTTCAGTTATTTTAATGATTGCTTTAAACCATGATTTCTTAGTTTGAATCTCTCTACTGTTTATTTTGAGTGTGAAAAGACTACGGGTTCCAATTTATGTCCATTCCCTGTGTGTGTCAAAATGGTGGTCGACGGGCATGAACCAAGGTCAGTTGAAGATTTAGAGGGGCTTGCCGAGCATAATGCATGCAAAGCAATGTTCAGAGTTGCAGGATGACATTCCTTCTTTGCCAAATTTAAAGGATACAACGACCAAGTTGCACTGAAATTCGTAGAAAGTTTTAATGGGAAAGTTGCCCACATTGGCAACTTGGTGATGAATGTATCAGAGATGACCATAGCTCAGGAAACCAAATTACCATGCAATGGCGAGAGATGGTTCAAAAACAGGACCATTGATAGACAAATTTATGCCTGGTTTTTGAAACTCGAGCACCAAGATGCTAATTGTCCAAGGGAGTGCCCAGGTCGTGGCTTGTGGATAAATGGATAAACCGTCTGGTCATTCTTTATAAGTATCTGACTTGTAAGGGAAGGTATGCGATCACTTTCTTTATCACATCATAATTTTGTTGCATTTCGAGAGTGGCGACCAATTGAATTTTTCTTATTATCTCTAGAAGAGTTTGTCCCAACAAGTCCAACAAAACCCTACAAATCCTCTCAAAAGCCTTCATCGCCATTATTTAATTAATATATTGATTTTGGAAGAATTGCATAGCAGGGGTGATAATTGGGACGATTTCTTAATAAGAAATGGGTTTGTTGAGTCAATTACTAAAATTTATAAGGATCGAGGTTCACAAGATAGCAATAAAGGTAATGATGAAGAGCCGAGGGCTTCATCTCTCCCACAAAAAAAAAACTAGACGTAAGATTGTGTAGCATAGTTTAGCACTAGAGCCTTCAACAATGACACATGTAGGTCGTCGAGTCACAAGGAGTATGGTGAAACAGAAGAAGGATTGGGTTAAGAAAACATCCTCTACTCTTCAACAAAAGTTGCCCAATTTAGAAACCATCAATGTAGACATTGAAGATGAAAATACTAAAAGGAATCCAAGTGTCTCTAGAGCTTCTAAGAAGACAAAGATTATCACTTCAAACACTCATAAATCATCAACTTCTACATTGGATGGAAAGGAATATGCTACACCAGTTGAGTCTAAATTAGTCCCAACGGAACCTCAGTTTGATGATCCAATGCAAGAAGCATCCAACACATAGGTAACCTCTTCTTGTTCTGTTGACAATCCAACACTTGTTAAATTGAGAAAGGAGAATAAGAAACTAAATAAATAATTAGAAGAATTTAGGATTTTGGGTTGTTATGTCAAGGGAGAAAATGAACAATTAAAGAGTCAAAGTCAAAATCTCGAGGTTGAGAATGAGAAACTCAATGTAGAGAATAGATAATTATATAGGATGCTCATAGACCCTACTAAACCATCAAAGAGGAGAATCAATAAAAGAAGGACCATAACAATATGAAACCTCAACATTTGGATCGATGTTGTTGGGCTTCACTAACAATCTATGGGGCCACTGCAATTTTGTCAAATTGTGTGGATTTGTTAGAAGATTTGTTTGCATGAGGACATGCAAATACACAGGCATGGGGAAAATGTTGGCTCATGATTTTGACACATTTTAGTTACCCTTTTTTACCACCTTTACCTCACCTATATACCAATTTATTACCCTTTTTGCCATGTTTTCCAGTAGATAGGATAGTTTAGGATAGGCTTTAATACCGAATTTTATGTGCTTGCATCTCAAAGTTTACAAGCTCCCGGTCAATAATTTAATGTCAAGGATTTATGCATATAAATAAAACGTAATAAATCATTTGTCAAATGAATTTGTGCTCTAGATAACCTTCCCAACTTTGAGAGGCTTTAGGATGACTATATCCAGGAGGAGACTCAAATGGAGTCTAAGGCCAACAAGAAGGATGGTGAAGAGAACCTAGATCTATCTGATCATTCAAATAAAGGCAGAGGTAAATGAACCAGCAAGGGTAAGGGAAAGAGTGAGGAGTCAACCTCACAACTAGGAAAGAATGACTTAAGTAAAACCAAGTGCCTCATTTGTCATAAGCACGATCATTATGCATCATAGTGTCCAAAGAAGAAGAAGGGTAAAGGGGAGAAACAACAGAAGAAAGTAGAAACCTCTGCATAAACTCAAATGAATGATTTTGTTGTTCGAGAAGGATTTCTTATTGGTATCTTTCGTTGCTACCAACATGATTTTGAGAAATGTGTGGTATGTGAATAGTGGGGCATCTCAATATATAACATCAGTATGATAATTATTTTCTAGTATGAAGAAGAAGGACTCGAGAGTACAGGTTGAGCTTGGTGATGATTCCAAGTACCCAGTGGCAGGAGTTGGTTCTATTCCCTTCTAACTCAAGTAACGTAATTCATTATATTTTGACGATCCTTGTTTGTACCAAGTCTCAGGAAGAACTTGCTTTCAATTTTGGTTATGGAGGATAAGGGATTTGCAGTGGAGTTCAAGACTAGCTCAAGTAAGGCAATTCATTAGATTTTGGCAATGTCTTGTTTGTACCAAGTCTCACGAAGAACTTGCTTTCAATTTCAGTTATGGAGGATAAGAGCTTTGTAGTGGAGTTAAAGAACCAACAAGTCCTCATCAAACCGAAGGAATCTAGCCTAGATACAACCTATGTAATGGGGATTGGAGAAGGTAACTTGTACATGTTGCAAGGTGAAATTCTTCGAGCCTTGGTGCATGACAATGAAAGCTTGTGCAAGTTGTGGCACAAGAGAATGTGGCACCTACAACACAGAGCATTGTTTATTCCAAGGGAGATAGTTACAAGTCTTCCAAAGTATAGTATTAAGGAGCATGGTGTATGCAGAGGGTGCCCACTTGGAAAGCATGCCAAGGCTACTTTCCCAAGCATAGAGCATATGTCTAAGGGGATTCTAGACCTAGTACATTTAGATGTTTGTGGACCGATGTCAGTAACCTCAATAATAGGAAGCATGTATTATGTTTCCTTTATATATCGTTTATCTTGCAAGACTGGGATCTACTTCTTAAATACCAAGGTTGAGGTATTTAGCAAGTTTTAGGTATTCACAACTCTAGTTGAAAACTAGACATGGAAGAAGATCAAAGTCTTGACATCAAAAAATGCGGGTGAGTATACCTCCAATGACTTCAAGGTTTCTACAAGGAGGCATAAATCAAGAGGGAGCTAACATTTTTGTACGACCCGTAGCAAGATTAGGTTGCAGAGTGGAAGAATTGATCCATCATAGGGGTTACTAAGGCCATGATACATAGCGAGGACTTGCTGATGTTTTTTTGGGAAAATCCATCCGACACAACAGTCTACATCCAAAATCGGTGTCCTCACAAGATATTGGAGGACAAGACACGAGTGAGACATTCACTAGTGTGAAGCTAGAGGTGATTCATCTTTGCATCTTTGGTTGTCCAATTTATATCCATGTATCGATAGAGAAGAGGAACAAGTTGGAGCCCTCCAACAAGAAGGGTTTATTTGTGGGTTACATTGAGACTTCAAAGGCTTACAAGGTCTTTATTTCATAGTAGATAAGATAAGATAAGATAGATAATATAATTTGATTAATGACCACAAAAGTAGGTCAATGGGACTAAAAACTATAAAAAGAATGAGTACATCATGGGAGTGCAATCACAACTCCTAGATAATATCGAAAATCACATAAATAAATAAATCTAAAGTAGAGTAGTCCCATAAAGTATATAACAATGACAAAAGTATGGTGATCCAAAATATAAGTGAATATGACCAACTCAAAATTTTGTCAAGAGAGAGTGAGAGAGATGTCTAACAATGAGGTTGTCAAGGTCTCCTGAATCGGATGGCTAAAGGAGAGGTGGGAGAACTGGGCACCTGCTCGTTTTTGGACTCCTTAGGGACTATCAGGGGATCCGGTCTTAGGATCCTGGAGGGGATATAGGAGCGGATGATACTCCTAACATTTGAGGCCAAAAGAAAGAAAATCTAGATAGATCTATGGTAGCTCATCTGAATCTAGGAGGTGGTCTGACAAAAGGGAGGCGCTCTACTATGGATTCTTCTGGAGCTAATCCCTCTAACTGTTTGAGGATGTATGGACTGATGTACCATTTGACACCTATGAACCGGTCTCGATGATAATGATTTGTCTTCCCGAGGGAGAGGCTGAGAGACTCGAGGTCTCACCAATCCACTTTCTAGTGCACTTTGGAACTCATCCCTCTGCTTTTTTCTCCAAATGAATGGGTCGGAATGAAAGTATGAGGTGATCATCCTAGTCATCCCAAGGAATGCGGGAACTGAGGTCTGTGGCGGAATATCTCCTTGATGAAGAGGGCTAGGAATCTTTGGTCCTGGTACCAAAATAAAGTAGAGAGTGAGCCCCCTGAGTCCCTATATACACAATGGTAGCGTCCTTTGATCTCATAGTATATAGGACACCTAAAGATGAAGTGCATCTTTGTCTATGGCTCCTATATGTGGCACATCTGGAAGATCCTATCGGACTATGGTATATGATGGTCCATCTCAATCCAAAGTGAATGAGATCCAACCCAGAGCTGACCCAAAGGGATCATGAGTGAGTGCATCCAATGTCTGCATGTATAAGGGGGGTAGACGAGGATGCCAATCCACAGCTCCAAAAATTTCTCTAGATAGAAGGACATATTTGGGCCCAGGTTTGTCAAAGGTGAGGTCCAAGTGACCTAAATGTGCAATATGTATATTTCCTATTTGATAACATAACTCAATACCTATCTAGTTGACAAGAGATGGTGTGGTGCATCAAGGGAGAAATTGAATAGGGGAAGGTTCTCTAGGGAGATAGCCATCGACTGGAGAAGTTGAGACACCTCTGAGAACCAACCACGTGCATGGCTGAGGGGGGAGCCGAAGCAAGATCCTCCAAGGAGAAAAGAGCGAGGTAGGGGTACCGCTCTCTCCTGATGGCAGAGTCACTAAAAGATCTAACTCTACAAAGGAAAGAGACCAAGCAAAAAATGACCTCGAGGTGGAATGGGTGGACACCAAACTCTGCCTGAATAATGGGTTGCAGAATCGTCCACTTGTAGTCAATGATACACCTGACAAGTAGGGTCTGGACCACCTCCAACCTGGCCCAATATGTTTGCAACAAGCTCAACCCCCAGATCTCGAAGCCATAGAGAACTGTGGGTTTGATAATTTCCTCCATGAGGTAGAGTTTGGATAGATGTCCTAAAACTGACCCAAGAAGCATTGTCTCTCGATGAGGGCCAGGGAACCATACCCTTTACTAAGTCTAGGTTGAAGGGCCTGGCTCATACTAAAATGGGGCCCTATGAACTATACTCCCAAACAAGTGTAGGTTATGGTGATCTCAATCTCTCCCCCTTGTAGTGGAAATGTAAGTCTATAAGAGAGATCTCTTTGAAGTGTTGAAATCAAAACTTTGATTTTACCTATGTTGATCGTCAACTGTCAAAGGTTAAAAAAGTTGGTCGATGCATAGATCTGTCTCTGCAGGCCCTCAGGAGTGGAGGCGAACAAGACCAAGTCGTCAGTGAATAAGAAAAAGAATATCAACACATGATGTAGAAGGTAGCGATCCCCCTTATGGATATGCTCATGGAGGTAGGACTCCATCTCATCAATATAGATCCCAAAGAGTGTTAGTGAGAGGGGAACCCCTATTTTACGCTGATGGTACTTTGAATGAAGTCAGAAAGGCCATGTCCCATCGTGAGACATATTGAAATGGAATCATACAGCCTCATGATGGCCACTAGAAGGGTCTCTGATATACCAATGTCATGGAGCCTCTGGAATAATGAATCCCTTGAAATTGTGTTGAATGATTTCCATAAGTCTACAAAGCAAGTGTAAACCTTCGAAGAGCGATGACGAGCGTCCTCAATAATGGCTCAGAGTGTGAAGATATGATCAATCATTTGGTAGTATAGGCGGAAACCAACTTGCCCTCTGTTAACACTCAAAAAGGGAAACATAGGGTACCTGCTTGCAAATGGTTGCAACGCCTTATTATTTAATTTAATTTAATAATATACTAGTAGGTGGGACCCCTTGTGTAACTTATGTGACCATGACGAAGAAGCGACGTTTATATTTTGTTTGCCTATGTCGTGCTTGCGACACAAACTCTACAGCTCATTTGCTTCAAATCGTGGTTAAAATTCTTATGATAAGATGCTGTGGGCAAGGTGATTAAAACAAGGAATAATGTTGTATTGATTATCTCTCACGAAGTATGATTATGTTGCTTTTAAATGGATGAAGGAATTACACTCTAGTTTAATTTTGATATTGTATATGGTTTATAGCGTAGTTGGGTGATCACCTCGACCCTTGATACAATTGTTGTGTGCATTGGTTTAATTGCAAGATTGGTTGTATCCCTAACAAGTTGTCATATGTGAAATGGGGATAGTGGCAAGGGGTGGCGCATTGCAAAATTGGAACATGGGAAAACTTTGGAATAGTTGGCTTGTATTAATCGTTTTGAATGTTAATGGTCGAAGAGCCGTATAGTGGGCTTGGCTCGTACTAGCCATGAATGAAAATGTGAAGGGAGAAGCGACATGCAATAAATTCACGTCACTCTAACTCACCTCGAGCCCGTCACCCTAGTCATTTTTTCATTTTTCTATGTTGGTTGTTGTTGCTCCGCTTTGCTCAGTCGTGGAGGAGGTATACAACGTGGTCATTTCTCTTTAAAAAATATTTTACACAGTTTTGGGGTTTTCTTGCTTTTCCATCCATGAACATTCACTCTGCTCTTTAAGTCAATAGTTGGCTCTTGTTTGCTCGCGGTCTGTGTATTTCCAAAGATGTTATAATGAATTCGGACTGTGTATTGATTGTTTGCATTTTGGTTTCTTGTGTTGGTTGTTTTAAGACCATTGGAATTAAAAGAGTCGTGGGTGGATTTTACTGTGTGTAGTTGTTCGCAATTTTGCTATGAAAAAGATTGTGGTTAGGAAACTCTTGAGCCTGCCTTNAAAAAACTTGACCCCCAAAAAATGAGAACTCTATAGAGTTCTTGTTAAGTTGGTAACTATGTTTAATGAACACGACTACCTTTGTCTTATTCTTTTCCCTATCACATATTCTCTTTATGTTTATACCTATCATTACATCCTATCCTATCATCCACATCTCATGTTTTTATAATTTTATGAGAAAGCCTAGATAGAAGTTTTATACCCATCACTTATTCCTGCCTTACATCTACCACTACCATCTCATCATTACCCATTGAAACCATGGTTCAGTCCTTCAGTTATTTTAATGATTGCTTTAAACCATGATTTCTTAGTTTGAATCTCTCTACTGTTTATTTTGAGTGTGAAAAGACTACGGGTTCCAATTTATGTCCATTCCCTGTGTGTGTCAAAATGGTGGTCGACGGGCATGAACCAAGGTCAGTTGAAGATTTAGAGGGGCTTGCCGAGCATAATGCATGCAAAGCAATGTTCAGAGTTGCAGGATGACATTCCTTCTTTGCCAAATTTAAAGGATACAACGACCAAGTTGCACTGAAATTCGTAGAAAGTTTTAATGGGAAAGTTGCCCACATTGGCAACTTGGTGATGAATGTATCAGAGATGACCATAGCTCAGGAAACCAAATTACCATGCAATGGCGAGAGATGGTTCAAAAACAGGACCATTGATAGACAAATTTATGCCTGGTTTTTGAAACTCGAGCACCAAGATGCTAATTGTCCAAGGGAGTGCCCAGGTCGTGGCTCATGGATAAATGGATAAACCGTCTGGTCATTCTTTAGAAGTATCTGACTTGCAAGGGAAGGTATGCGATCACTTTCTTTATCACATCATAATTTTGTTGCATTTCGAGAGTGGCGACCAATTGAATTTTTCTTATTATCTCTAGAAGAGTCTCCATAAAATGTCCCAACAAGTCCAACAAAACCCTACAAATCCTCTCAAAAGCCTTCATCGCCATTATTTAATTAATATATTGATTTTGGAAGAATTGCGGGTTTGTTGAGTCAATTACTAAAATTTATAAGGATCGAGGTTCACAAGATAGCAATAAAGGTAATGATGAAGACCTCGACTCCCATGGAGTCGAGGGCTTCATCTCTCCCACAAAAAAAAAACTAGACGTAAGATTGTGTAGCATAGTTTAGCACTAGAGCCTTCAACAATGACACATGTAGGTCGTCGAGTCACAAGGAGTATGGTGAAACAGAAGAAGGATTGGGTTAAGAAAACATCCTCTACTCTTCAACAAAAGTTGCCCAATTTAGAAACCATCAATGTAGACATTGAAGATGAAAATACTAAAAGGAATCCAAGTGTCTCTAGAGCTTCTAAGAAGACAAAGATTATCACTTCAAACACTCATAAATCATCAACTTCTACATTGGATGGAAAGGAATATGCTACACCAGTTGAGTCTAAATTAGTCCCAACGGAACCTCAGTTTGATGATCCAATGCAAGAAGCATCCAACACATAGGTAACCTCTTCTTGTTCTGTTGACAATCCAACACTTGTTAAATTGAGAAAGGAGAATAAGAAACTAAATAAATAATTAGAAGAATTTAGGATTTTGGGTTGTTATGTCAAGGGAGAAAATGAACAATTAAAGAGTCAAAGTCAAAATCTCGAGGTTGAGAATGAGAAACTCAATGTAGAGAATAGATAATTATATAGGATGCTCATAGACCCTACTAAACCATCAAAGAGGAGAATCAATAAAAGAAGGACCATAACAATATGAAACCTCAACATTTGGATCGATGTTGTTGGGCTTCACTAACAATCTATGGGGCCACTGCAATTTTGTCAAATTGTGTGGATTTGTTAGAAGATTTGTTTGCATGAGGACATGCAAATACACAGGCATGGGGAAAATGTTGGCTCATGATTTTGACACATTTTAGTTACCCTTTTTTACCACCTTTACCTCACCTATATACCAATTTATTACCCTTTTTGCCATGTTTTCCAGTAGATAGGATAGTTTAGGATAGGCTTTAATACCGAATTTTATGTGCTTGCATCTCAAAGTTTACAAGCTCCCGGTCAATAATTTAATGTCAAGGATTTATGCATATAAATAAAACGTAATAAATCATTTGTCAAATGAATTTGTGCTCTAGATAACCTTCCCAACTTTGAGAGGCTTTAGGATGACTATATCCAGGAGGAGACTCAAATGGAGTCTAAGGCCAACAAGAAGGATGGTGAAGAGAACCTAGATCTATCTGATCATTCAAATAAAGGCAGAGGTAAATGAACCAGCAAGGGTAAGGGAAAGAGTGAGGAGTCAACCTCACAACTAGGAAAGAATGACTTAAGTAAAACCAAGTGCCTCATTTGTCATAAGCACGATCATTATGCATCATAGTGTCCAAAGAAGAAGAAGGGTAAAGGGGAGAAACAACAGAAGAAAGTAGAAACCTCTGCATAAACTCAAATGAATGATTTTGTTGTTCGAGAAGGATTTCTTATTGGTATCTTTCGTTGCTACCAACATGATTTTGAGAAATGTGTGGTATGTGAATAGTGGGGCATCTCAATATATAACATCAGTATGATAATTATTTTCTAGTATGAAGAAGAAGGACTCGAGAGTACAGGTTGAGCTTGGTGATGATTCCAAGTACCCAGTGGCAGGAGTTGGTTCTATTCCCTTCTAACTCAAGTAACGTAATTCATTATATTTTGACGATCCTTGTTTGTACCAAGTCTCAGGAAGAACTTGCTTTCAATTTTGGTTATGGAGGATAAGGGATTTGCAGTGGAGTTCAAGACTAGCTCAAGTAAGGCAATTCATTAGATTTTGGCAATGTCTTGTTTGTACCAAGTCTCACGAAGAACTTGCTTTCAATTTCAGTTATGGAGGATAAGAGCTTTGTAGTGGAGTTAAAGAACCAACAAGTCCTCATCAAACCGAAGGAATCTAGCCTAGATACAACCTATGTAATGGGGATTGGAGAAGGTAACTTGTACATGTTGCAAGGTGAAATTCTTCGAGCCTTGGTGCATGACAATGAAAGCTTGTGCAAGTTGTGGCACAAGAGAATGTGGCACCTACAACACAGAGCATTGTTTATTCCAAGGGAGATAGTTACAAGTCTTCCAAAGTATAGTATTAAGGAGCATGGTGTATGCAGAGGGTGCCCACTTGGAAAGCATGCCAAGGCTACTTTCCCAAGCATAGAGCATATGTCTAAGGGGATTCTAGACCTAGTACATTTAGATGTTTGTGGACCGATGTCAGTAACCTCAATAATAGGAAGCATGTATTATGTTTCCTTTATATATCGTTTATCTTGCAAGACTGGGATCTACTTCTTAAATACCAAGGTTGAGGTATTTAGCAAGTTTTAGGTATTCACAACTCTAGTTGAAAACTAGACATGGAAGAAGATCAAAGTCTTGACATCAAAAAATGCGGGTGAGTATACCTCCAATGACTTCAAGGTTTCTACAAGGAGGCATAAATCAAGAGGGAGCTAACATTTTTGTACGACCCGTAGCAAGATTAGGTTGCAGAGTGGAAGAATTGATCCATCATAGGGGTTACTAAGGCCATGATACATAGCGAGGACTTGCTGATGTTTTTTTGGGAAAATCCATCCGACACAACAGTCTACATCCAAAATCGGTGTCCTCACAAGATATTGGAGGACAAGACACGAGTGAGACATTCACTAGTGTGAAGCTAGAGGTGATTCATCTTTGCATCTTTGGTTGTCCAATTTATATCCATGTATCGATAGAGAAGAGGAACAAGTTGGAGCCCTCCAACAAGAAGGGTTTATTTGTGGGTTACATTGAGACTTCAAAGGCTTACAAGGTCTTTATTTCATAGTAGATAAGATAAGATAAGATAGATAATATAATTTGATTAATGACCACAAAAGTAGGTCAATGGGACTAAAAACTATAAAAAGAATGAGTACATCATGGGAGTGCAATCACAACTCCTAGATAATATCGAAAATCACATAAATAAATAAATCTAAAGTAGAGTAGTCCCATAAAGTATATAACAATGACAAAAGTATGGTGATCCAAAATATAAGTGAATATGACCAACTCAAAATTTTGTCAAGAGAGAGTGAGAGAGATGTCTAACAATGAGGTTGTCAAGGTCTCCTGAATCGGATGGCTAAAGGAGAGGTGGGAGAACTGGGCACCTGCTCGTTTTTGGACTCCTTAGGGACTATCAGGGGATCCGGTCTTAGGATCCTGGAGGGGATATAGGAGCGGATGATACTCCTAACATTTGAGGCCAAAAGAAAGAAAATCTAGATAGATCTATGGTAGCTCATCTGAATCTAGGAGGTGGTCTGACAAAAGGGAGGCGCTCTACTATGGATTCTTCTGGAGCTAATCCCTCTAACTGTTTGAGGATGTATGGACTGATGTACCATTTGACACCTATGAACCGGTCTCGATGATAATGATTTGTCTTCCCGAGGGAGAGGCTGAGAGACTCGAGGTCTCACCAATCCACTTTCTAGTGCACTTTGGAACTCATCCCTCTGCTTTTTTCTCCAAATGAATGGGTCGGAATGAAAGTATGAGGTGATCATCCTAGTCATCCCAAGGAATGCGGGAACTGAGGTCTGTGGCGGAATATCTCCTTGATGAAGAGGGCTAGGAATCTTTGGTCCTGGTACCAAAATAAAGTAGAGAGTGAGCCCCCTGAGTCCCTATATACACAATGGTAGCGTCCTTTGATCTCATAGTATATAGGACACCTAAAGATGAAGTGCATCTTTGTCTATGGCTCCTATATGTGGCACATCTGGAAGATCCTATCGGACTATGGTATATGATGGTCCATCTCAATCCAAAGTGAATGAGATCCAACCCAGAGCTGACCCAAAGGGATCATGAGTGAGTGCATCCAATGTCTGCATGTATAAGGGGGGTAGACGAGGATGCCAATCCACAGCTCCAAAAATTTCTCTAGATAGAAGGACATATTTGGGCCCAGGTTTGTCAAAGGTGAGGTCCAAGTGACCTAAATGTGCAATATGTATATTTCCTATTTGATAACATAACTCAATACCTATCTAGTTGACAAGAGATGGTGTGGTGCATCAAGGGAGAAATTGAATAGGGGAAGGTTCTCTAGGGAGATAGCCATCGACTGGAGAAGTTGAGACACCTCTGAGAACCAACCACGTGCATGGCTGAGGGGGGAGCCGAAGCAAGATCCTCCAAGGAGAAAAGAGCGAGGTAGGGGTACCGCTCTCTCCTGATGGCAGAGTCACTAAAAGATCTAACTCTACAAAGGAAAGAGACCAAGCAAAAAATGACCTCGAGGTGGAATGGGTGGACACCAAACTCTGCCTGAATAATGGGTTGCAGAATCGTCCACTTGTAGTCAATGATACACCTGACAAGTAGGGTCTGGACCACCTCCAACCTGGCCCAATATGTTTGCAACAAGCTCAACCCCCAGATCTCGAAGCCATAGAGAACTGTGGGTTTGATAATTTCCTCCATGAGGTAGAGTTTGGATAGATGTCCTAAAACTGACCCAAGAAGCATTGTCTCTCGATGAGGGCCAGGGAACCATACCCTTTACTAAGTCTAGGTTGAAGGGCCTGGCTCATACTAAAATGGGGCCCTATGAACTATACTCCCAAACAAGTGTAGGTTATGGTGATCTCAATCTCTCCCCCTTGTAGTGGAAATGTAAGTCTATAAGAGAGATCTCTTTGAAGTGTTGAAATCAAAACTTTGATTTTACCTATGTTGATCGTCAACTGTCAAAGGTTAAAAAAGTTGGTCGATGCATAGATCTGTCTCTGCAGGCCCTCAGGAGTGGAGGCGAACAAGACCAAGTCGTCAGTGAATAAGAAAAAGAATATCAACACATGATGTAGAAGGTAGCGATCCCCCTTATGGATATGCTCATGGAGGTAGGACTCCATCTCATCAATATAGATCCCAAAGAGTGTTAGTGAGAGGGGAACCCCTATTTTACGCTGATGGTACTTTGAATGAAGTCAGAAAGGCCATGTCCCATCGTGAGACATATTGAAATGGAATCATACAGCCTCATGATGGCCACTAGAAGGGTCTCTGATATACCAATGTCATGGAGCCTCTGGAATAATGAATCCCTTGAAATTGTGTTGAATGATTTCCATAAGTCTACAAAGCAAGTGTAAACCTTCGAAGAGCGATGACGAGCGTCCTCAATAATGGCTCAGAGTGTGAAGATATGATCAATCATTTGGTAGTATAGGCGGAAACCAACTTGCCCTCTGTTAACACTCAAAAAGGGAAACATAGGGTACCTGCTTGCAAATGGTTGCAACGCCTTATTATTTAATTTAATTTAATAATATACTAGTAGGTGGGACCCCTTGTGTAACTTATGTGACCATGACGAAGAAGCGACGTTTATATTTTGTTTGCCTATGTCGTGCTTGCGACACAAACTCTACAGCTCATTTGCTTCAAATCGTGGTTAAAATTCTTATGATAAGATGCTGTGGGCAAGGTGATTAAAACAAGGAATAATGTTGTATTGATTATCTCTCACGAAGTATGATTATGTTGCTTTTAAATGGATGAAGGAATTACACTCTAGTTTAATTTTGATATTGTATATGGTTTATAGCGTAGTTGGGTGATCACCTCGACCCTTGATACAATTGTTGTGTGCATTGGTTTAATTGCAAGATTGGTTGTATCCCTAACAAGTTGTCATATGTGAAATGGGGATAGTGGCAAGGGGTGGCGCATTGCAAAATTGGAACATGGGAAAACTTTGGAATAGTTGGCTTGTATTAATCGTTTTGAATGTTAATGGTCGAAGAGCCGTATAGTGGGCTTGGCTCGTACTAGCCATGAATGAAAATGTGAAGGGAGAAGCGACATGCAATAAATTCACGTCACTCTAACTCACCTCGAGCCCGTCACCCTAGTCATTTTTTCATTTTTCTATGTTGGTTGTTGTTGCTCCGCTTTGCTCAGTCGTGGAGGAGGTATACAACGTGGTCATTTCTCTTTAAAAAATATTTTACACAGTTTTGGGGTTTTCTTGCTTTTCCATCCATGAACATTCACTCTGCTCTTTAAGTCAATAGTTGGCTCTTGTTTGCTCGCGGTCTGTGTATTTCCAAAGATGTTATAATGAATTCGGACTGTGTATTGATTGTTTGCATTTTGGTTTCTTGTGTTGGTTGTTTTAAGACCATTGGAATTAAAAGAGTCGTGGGTGGATTTTACTGTGTGTAGTTGTTCGCAATTTTGCTATGAAAAAGATTGTGGTTAGGAAACTCTTGAGCCTGCCTTGCCTCTGGTTCCTTGTTTTGGGTTTTCTTCCATGTTTGAAAATGGGTTCTCTTCGCCTCTTACCCGTGGGTTTTTGTGAACACTCTGTCTGTATGTTAAGATTGTCGATCTTCGTGGCTAATACACATGCGCCATAACCCTGACTCTGTGAGTATTAATGTGGAA
>JZKD02S0763309.1:0-14786 GCA_000966675.3 Picea glauca
AATGTCTCCTTGGTATATATAGGAGACTAGGAGGTATAATTACAACTAATGGAATAAAGCTGACATAAATAAAATAAAATTACTAATCTAATATGCCCCAATTAAGGGGTAATGAGCCAATATTAGGGCTTAACAAGAATCCACCAATAAGAAGCTAATCAAGATCCTCAAAAACACTGTAACTGAACACCAAATAAATTGGAATTTATCCCTCCCTAATGCTCTATGGGATGATAGGGTGACACCTAAGTCATCTATGGGTAATTCCCCATTTTCTTGGTATATGGACAAGAAGTAATTTTTCCTACTCATACCTTTTTTCCTTCATTGCAACTTGCTCAATTTGTTCAAGACAAAGAGTGCCCATTGATGCAACAAAGGTTGAACATGCTTCTGAAACTTGAAGAAGAAAGGGAAAAATCCAAAAGAAAATTAATGCAACATCAATAAGTGATTAAAAGGTAGTTTGATAAAACATCTGCAGGGAATAAGGATTTCCAAGAGGTTGATCTTGTCCTTACATGGGATAAATGAAATGAAATGAAAGGGAAACATACAAAGCTTCAAAAACTTTATCTAGGTCCATATCAAATTCATCATAAAATTGGACCATGAAATTTTAAACTCAAGACATTGGAAGCAGACATGGAGGAGATCCCTGTCAAAGGAAAAAATCTTAAACAACACTTCTCCTAATCACCTCAGGTGATGCAATATTGTACATAGTAGGATTATCTTCTCTTTTGTAAATATTTTCTAAATGAAACTTTACCATTTTTCCCCTTTCTGTTTTAGTTTTTTTTTTTTCCATTACACTTACAATAAATCCATTACCAATCTGTCATGTTTCATGCACAAGACCCGACTTGTTGCAGATTATGTTACATTAAATTTCTCATCTTATTTCTAAATAACTATTTGGGTGAGAGAAATACTTTGGATTCTATCAGAATACCACATGTGATTACACTTGATGGGAGAGTTCCAAGATGCTCTATTTTGGAGAAAACCCTAGACTACAGACAATATGTTTATAAGAACTTAAAGTTTCCCATGGTTTGTTGTCAGTGGGATCACTCTCACCCTCAGCTCAAGATCCTACATTTACAAAACATACGACAACTAAAAGTGTCTTCTGGATAATACTACTGAGACCTCGTTATTTGAACATAGAATTTAATCAATAATTTTCTTGGACATGATCCATGAGGATCAAATATTGACTAAGACCATCATATCAAAGTGACTCTTGTATCACCCTGTTTCCTAGACACCCATTGAAAGCACCAATGATTGTGTGGGAAGTACAAGTAAATCCATTGGGGATATGGATGCTCGTTGGTAGTGGGGCTATAATTATATGATACTGAGGAAAATTCGTCTGGGCTATGGATGATCGTTGGTAGAAAAGCAATGCCACGAAAGAAGAGATGAGGAATACACATTGGTCTATAAACAATCAGGAAAAATTCTGTGGTGTCCAACATCTCCCAGATTCTTGAACTAAACTAACGAATCCCATTCCATTATTGTCTTGTAGGAATTATCTTGAAGATCATCTAGGATATACTAGATTCTTATTTCACAGGAAAGAGAAGGTGATGTGGGGTCCACAATACAAATCAACCCGTAAATTTTTTAGCAAATCTACAATCAAATATATATAATCTCGAGGTTTATCCAAGGTAGAGATAACTAGTTCTCCAAACAAGTTGCCATTTTTTGTGGTATAATTTGAAATAATACCTCATCCTTGAAGGGTTGGATGTCGTATGAAAATCGACACTGTTGGCTGACACGAAGATGTCATCCCTGGCGAAGCCACCCGATGTTGTATGGTTGCGGGTGTGGTGTTGTCGACAATCCCAGCTATTTAATGACCTCTGCTGAGATGAGGTTTTCCTGGATTCCACTATAAACAATAAAATGCAGCGGGGTCCCTTTCACCCACATATGTGAATAAAAAATGCGCTCCCCCTCTTCAGGATCTGTTGGTTCTTCTGGTTGAATTTTTGTAGTCACAACAATAGTAGTGGGATCCGCGTCAATGATTTTCTTTTACCAGTATTTTCATAATCAGGGTTCGGCTCCTTGTCTTTGATCTCGACCACCAATGACTGTTTTGAGTGACATTCATTGGTGTTGTGTCAGGGGATTTTGTGGAAATCACACCATTTTTTGGTGTCCTTCTTCATCTTCCCGTGACCCTTCTTTTCCTGTGTCTTAGACTGGTTTTCTGGAAGCTATTTGTTAGGGTTGTCTTTCTCATACTTTGGTTGTTGGGGATTTACAGATCCGAACTCCCGTTTCTTATGGTGCCTAAATTTCTACTCAATTTTAACATCATATTGATACGCAACACCGAGTGATGAGATATCCATAAAATCCATTTCAGTTTGGATGTATTTGTGTAGAGCCCCACGGTATTTCATAACCAAATGGTCAGAGTCTTTGATACATAGCTTGGTGCGTAAGGTATGGAAGGTATTGGTGAACTCTGGCACTGCTTGGCCCATCTCTTTCCGCAATGTGGTCCATCTCATGTATTGGTCCTCATAGTTTCCAACAGGGTAATATTGTTCCTTGACCGCATCCACAAACAAATCCCAAGTGGGCTTGACCCCATATATTCTAGATTCCTCTGTGGAACTTTTCTCCTAGTAAGTTTCCCACCAATGTTTGACATGGGGGAGAGCCTTAAGGAGTGTGAAGGTGATATTTTCCCTGTCATAAAAATGGTGAACAAAGAAATAACCTTCTAGCATATTTAACCATTTGTCTAGGGCATCTGCATCTATCTGACCTTCAAATACAGGAATATCAAAATTAACCTGTACCTTGAAAGGCAATGTGCCTCTAAAGTGGCCACTTGATGAAGACACTCCTGATGCTATCAACAGGTGTTGAAGGATGTGGGAACAATTCTCCATCATTTCATCCCTCTGTCACGTGAGAGCTTGCTCAAGCAGCATATTGATATAATCGTCTGCTTTGTCGTTTTTATTTTCTTCTGCCATTGATGGCTTCTTGGGTGTGAGAGAGATATTTTCTTCAAGAGAGACAATCTTGAGACCGAACTTGCTATATTCGGACCTCGTTAGGGATATGCACTGAAACACGATCAAGAGCATCCTGCTATGATACCACTAATCCAGATTATTTTTGGCACGGAATGAGAGAGGATATATAATAAATCAATGTACAGAGATATCTTAGATATCCAATAATATAATCAAAATGTATCAGAGATGCAACCATAAACACATATATACAATAATACATAATTTTCTATTATTGAGTGAAAATGTACAAAGACTGTAAAAATACAGAGTGAAAGACTCGGTAGAATGGTGGCAGCTTATCTATGAGAAGAGATGTGTCCGCTACTTGCATTCACAAGAATATGATTTTACAATGAGGCTCCAAAGGCCCTTTTATCATAAATAAAATCCAAAACCCTAACCCTGAAAGATGAAAATCCAACAGTTTTGTGGACCCCGTTTTGGGTAGTTTGGTGTATCAACTTCCCGAGGGCATAACTTTGGCATACGATCTTCGTTTGGGGTGAACAATAGCTTGTTGGAAAGGTATCATCGAGGATATTCATTTAGTGGTATCAATCAGAGCTCTTGACTATAATTGAGAAACTAAACCTCAAAAAACCTTCATTTAGGGCCTCAAAATGGCCCCAGAAGTTAAAAAATAGTAAATTTCCATATTTGCCAGAAAATTGTTTTGAGCCAGTTGGAGAAGGTGGGTGGCCACCGATATCCACCTGGATCACTTGAGGTATTAATGTTGTTGTTTGTATGAAAAGAGGACTACCATGTGACGTCGAATGAACTACATATGTCCATTCCAAGTGAAGTCTTTTGTTCCTTCGATAGATAGGTGGTTAAGCACTTGATTATGTGCTTCAATGGTTTATTTCTTAGTGTTGGAATGGTAATTAGTTCGATCCCGTATGTGAGAATGGGAGATGGTTCCAACCCTAAGATGGTTTGGAAACGACACTGGATTGAGGAGCATAAAGTTCCTATGAACTTCATGGCTCTTGATACGAGAAATAAACTATGATATTTGATCTAGGGTGCATGTTAAGAGGATTGATGAGTATTATTGTTGTCATGGATGAAAATTTCAGTCCATTTCGTGGGCCATAACCCACAGGTTCGTCGATTCGAAGGACCCCCAAAACCGGTCTTTATCAATTAGTATCAGAGCAGGGAAATATTTATTGCATGTGAGTGGGTAGATGTAGAATCCAAAGAAGAGGAGATGAGTGCTCAAAAGGTTCCAGAGGAGAGAACCCCGATACCAAAAGGTCAATATCAAAAGAAATATTGATGAGGTATTGGGTAATAGGTGTGGAGAATTTATACAGGAGAAAGGATTGATTGAAACTCACTATTGAGCATTGTGGAGAATCTCAACAATACATGAAAGAAGAGAAATAAGACCAGAGAGTGAAGATGGAAGAAACAATGAAGACACATGATCATGAGATCATGACAATTTTTATACCCTAGGAGTCTGATGCAAGAGAAACCCCCCCCAAATCATAATTGATATTTGGAATCCTCTAGAAGGCGTATCGTGGCAGAGGACGTGATTTTTCATGAACACGTGTCTAGGAAAGAGGGAATTAGATCATAATTTGTTGTTTTGAGAAATTAGTTAGAAATATTAGGGATATATTGAAGATATCTCTGATCCGAAATGATCCAAGTAAATTGTATTGTTTCCTTATTTATGTAAGCCTACACGCATAGTGACAAGGAACGACTAGGGTCAATGAGTGCCTGAACTGTGTAGTCATGCCAGATTCATTCGAGCTCAAATCCAATAAAATTCGTGGTTGTAATTTGGTTTCCTCTGCATGAGTTTTAGTTTCCATGTTAATTGTTTTAATGCCTAATTTGAACTTCATGTGATGAGAATGAGATCAAACAACAAAGAGACGAAGCTCCTATGAACTTCGTCGTGATTTGAAGCTGTGTGGGAAGATATTATCATAATTTTTCGTATTTGATATTCATATTTTGAGTGTTATTCTGAGGGTCAGATGGATTTTGTATTCTCTCTTGAAAGATCCATTCAAATACCATTAGATATTTATGTTTGGACGTATTAATAAATGATGTGGTTTATGTGTTCAAAGTGTGGTGTAGAACACTTAATTCCTTAATAATTCTTGGCAAAAAACTTATTGAGAGATATTTCCTCTAGTTTGTATTGTCTAGAGGGTGATAACATGACGAATTGGAATAACGCTTCGGTGACATTTTCTTATGCAATTAACTCTCAGGTGTATTTGTTTTGTTTGCGTTTAATTTTTTCTTGTAATTGTGCTCAGGGAGAAAGTGTGGGCCCATAACCCACATCTCTGAGGATAAAGACTCTCTCGTAAGTTGATCTTCAACGGTTAGCATATTTGGTCTTCATCAAGTTGTATTAGAGCAAGGTTAAATGTTTTTCTCCAGCGAAGGGAATCCACCGTTGATCACTATAAGGATCAACATTGATCCATTTAAATCGATATCGCGACCTCATAATAAATGATGCAGGAGCATCGTCAATAAGCACATGTGGAGAGACAACTCATCACCTTAGCGTGCCTTTGAATCATTCAAAATATTAAATGCTTTCGTTTCCTGCAAACCTTTTTTTGAAATGATTGAAAAATCGAAGAAGATCAAACACTTGGGAGCTGAATGATCACAAGTGATCTAGGAGTTTCACTCCTAGACTTTAATATAACAGAAATTAAGTAGCAGTTAGTTTTTTTTTTTTTTCTCGAGTAGATGAGTAGTCGGAGGGAACCCTAAGAACCCTCTCAAATAAATAGATGTTTTGTATGACCGAATGAGGCTGCTGCAAATTAGTAGGAGATTGTTGTGATTTAGTTTTTGCTAAGTTTTTAGTTCTTGTTTTATCATAGCCTTAGCCATTTACATTTGAATGAATATAATAGAGGAAAATTGATCCAATGCATGGTGTTGCTATTGTTTACAATTCCCTTTTATTTTGTTTTCATGAATGAATGAGTTATGTTGTTGAGTATATGAAACTGTGAAGTGTTTGGATAAGTTTCGATTGTTTTTTCTTCATTGAGTTCATTCAAGGTGTGCATACAGTCCGAAAGGAGTGCATTGACAGAGTCTGTTTCGACTTAGAAGCTCAGAAGAGATAGTGTGAAACTTCCATTTGCAAGGAGTGCAAAGAGACTGCTGCAAGGTGTGCACAATCGCCCGCAAGAAAGTAAGTCTTGCGTGAGAATCTGCTGTAAGGAGTGACAGAGTCTGTTTCGAATCAGAAGCCTAGAAGAGATAGCGTGAACTTTCCATTTGCAAGGAGTGCAAAGGGACTGCTGCAAGGCGTGCAGAGTTACCCAAGAGAAGCTAAGTCTTGTGTAAGAATCTGCTGCAAGGAGTGTACAGATCCGAAATTTGACTAAGTGTTGAAGTAACTCTCTAAGGAGTCAAAGGGTTTGAGAGAGAAATATCAAGAGAGATAGCGGGAGAAATATTGAAGGGAAACAAAGTTCTGAAGGTTTCATGAGTCATCGACTAAGATCCATTCAAGAGGGAGCAGGATAATTCTGTATTGTCGTATCTGGGCAAAGTACACGAGCTTTAAGTCTCTGTTTGCACAGGGGTGAAACATGATAGGAAGGATTTTCCATCGAAAATGTGCAAAGATGAAAGAGTAGAATAAGCTAGTCGACCAATGCCCAATGGAGAGTATCATATGGAAAATTCAAATAGGAAAAGGTTTAAATGCATCATTATAGAGAGAAAATATAAAACTATATGCCAATTCAAGAACATACCTTACTAAGCCAACCATGGGTACGAGAATGATCAAAACATACCTTGAAATCCAATCCAAGGTCTTGCACATATGACACGATAGCTGACAATACTTATCAATGTTCATGAAAGTGTTCTCAACCTTAAACTCTTTGACATTTTTCCTAATAATTGGAAAAATCAATAGTCTTGTCTATGGTAAGATAGGCCAAAGGATCATCTTCCAAAGAAGATGATGTTGGTGAAAGAATTAAAATAATTATTATTACTAAAGGGAATATAATACAATATCCTACTAGTGGAGGAATTTAGTTTAAGAAGAAAATCAATGGGAAAACCAAATGGATCTCACTAGAGGACTATGCAAGGAATTCACAACTTAGAATTCTTCATTGTCATAGGAGGATTTCATTGAAGAGGATAGAATAATTTCGCACATGGGGGGAAAGATTGGTTCAATTTCCCTCAAGGGTGAATGTAACTTCATTCTCTTAGCCTAATTCATTCAAAATATTCAAAGGCTCTTGCTCATTGGAAGTGGAGATTGCACAAATGACATAAGTGGTGACGTAATTCATTTGCAGATAAGGTTTGTCCAACCAAATAGTAGGGAAATATTCAATGTGAGTGATTGGAGGTGTAACTTTGACTTCATGTGGATGTTATTTAGGATTAGAGAATGAGAGTTAATCAATGGTGACAATACAACCTTCATGTGGACAATGCATCACACAAAAGAGAGAAGACACCATGGCTTTAAGGGATACACATAATTTTTCCCTAGGAGAAAAATGAAATCTACTAAGGTTGGCACACCTGCCATATCAATTAAAATAATCTTTCCACCTAACTCAATTGGGAGCTTTGGGAGGATTCTAATTGATTCACACGGTCTACCACCAAAGGTCCATAATGTGTTTGTAGAAGGAAGAAATCATGGGGAACGTTAATACTGTAAAACAGACGAGGAAATAACACAAGACCCTAATTTGGAAAGGGTGGTATGAAAGGAGATATGGCTCAACTATCTTATCCAAATCAAATGCAATGGTTTTGTAATTAAAAGGTTTCACATTTCCATTTTCCTTATGGTGATAAGGTATAGTGAGTGATGGGCCACTAGAAGTGGAAGGTGCATCCTCTCATCTGAGTGGTTCCCACTTACCAATAAGGTAAATAGGTTGGATGTACACATCACCTCGTTGGTGGGAAACCAAATATGTCGAAGCATATGAATCTTCAACATTAGAAGCAATGGTTTCAAGCTGAGGAAGGGTTTATTGCAAAGTTTCAATTTCTTGCAGGATCACTTGATTAGGCAATTGAGTTGTCAATCATCTTACTTCAACAAGATTAGGGCGTATATGATTGTAACGATCCTACCCACAAGTAGCACATGGATGCTTGGGTTTTATGACCTTGTTTCAAATTATTTTGATCTTGGTTGGCATTGTCATTGCCCATAAAATTACTAATGTTGTTACTTTTATTGCCCCCACACTCTTGGTTCCCATACTTTCATATTCCCTTTAATTGGGATTTTGTTACTTGTTTGTGGTTTATGAATCAATTTCTAACTAGGTTGAGTAGACAGAGGTGGAATATATCTATCGTTTCACAAATATACACAATACTAGTATAATAAACATCAATGATTATAGTTAAAGTAATTTAATTTGGTAATTATGATTACGGTATTATGAGAGAGGCCACTTGCAATTTAAAAGCATAAAATAAACTTGGCAATCAAGGTTTTAGATCCATCTTTAAATTATCTAAAATCAAAATTTTAAGATAAACCTTTTAATACATCTTGATGTGTAATAGATCTGTGATTTAGTAGGTTGATAGTTATGATTGATCTAGGTTAGGATTCATTAGATAAAACACAAATGATGTTTTATTTGTAAACAAAGATGCAGATTTATGGTGTGGGAAGTAAGATGAATAATGCATTAGAATCACAACTATGGGACCATGTAGTATTGTAGTTGTAATGCTAACATGATTGGTAATGCTTTTAGTTGTGCTATTTTCACCTTTTTGTTGCAACCTCTTCTCTTGTTTTTTTTTTTTTTAATTTCACATCATTAATATTTTTTTATATAGTGTATTTTGTTCTCGCTTGTGGATTCAAGACTTATTAATATTGTTACACTATCTCCCTATGCCAAGTGCTACTCATTTTGGACCATTAGAAAATTTTCATATTGTTTGGAATTTTTTTTCAAGTCATTAATATCTTTTTTATATTATTTTTTTCTTCCTACTAATATATTAAAATCTTATTAATGTTAGGACACTGGGCAATTGTAAAGTTTTTGTATTCTTTTAAAGAAGATATACATTTGAATTATTTAATTTAAAATTAAAGTTTAGAATTAAAAAAAAATGAAATTATAGAATGTGAAGATCGTCTAATAATAACTCTCCAATAAATCAATAACAACAAAACATGCCATATTAATGCCTCCTCAATAAAATAAAATAAAATGAAATGAAATAAAACATAGTTTCTGATAAATTTAAAAATAATGAAACCATATAATAAATATGTGATCTATATACTAACATTATACTTTTATCTATTTCAACTAAAAATTATAAAAAAAACCATGTAAATTTTTGATAAAAACCATATGTAAATTTTTGATAAAAATTCTAAAATTAAAAATTTTAAATTCCAAAATGAAAGATTTTGATTTCCCATTCATAAAGATTGCCTTGAATTATTTATCCTTCTATTGGAAGCTTGCACAAGATCTTTGCCCAAACTTTCCCCAACACACTATACACAATTTGTTCCCTACTCGACTTGGGTCCCAATAATATTTTATGTTTTAAGTTGTTCTCCTTCTTGCCGATAGAATATTTTGCAAATAAATTAGAATTTGATAATTAATAGTTTAAAATAATATATAAAAATCCATTTAGGATGAGAAAATCATAAAAAAGTAAAGAGGTTGACATTCGTTCCATTAAATAATGATTACAAGAGTGCTAATTATGATTGAAATTTTCCATAACATCACAATGCAGATTTCTTGGAAAGGTAATTATCAAGAACATTTATTCTTAGAGTTTCTATAAAAAAAAATAAAAAATTGGGGTTTGTTTTTATGAAATACATATTTTAGGAAAGTTTAATGGACACTATTTTAAGAATGATGTTTATGGTAAATTAGATTTTTCATTCAAAGTTATATAATATTACACTTATTAAAAATTAAATATGTTTTTTTAATATGTTTTTTTGGAAATTGATTTGGGAGGATAACACTCTTCTCAATTGGGTTAAATCCAATTGAAAATTCACCATATAAAATATGGTGAAATATTTATTTGTATTCATATAATGAAGTTCAATAATTATTTATCTTTGTATTTTCAAAAGGTTAAAAGATAACGTCAGCGACAAAGACATCGTAAATTGGTTCGCGGGCATCGCGATAAGTCCCCTGTCCCACCATAAGTGCCGCGACAACCTCTATTAAGTTCAAACGATTGTCGACTACCAGATCTGCCGGTCCGCTATATCCACCCCTGCCCACAAGCACAAATCCTCGGCGCGGAAGATAATCCCAAAGTACTCCAAAGACTCACACATAGTAAATCAAGAGGGTGGTAAGACCCTTGCCGAGTCCCCCAACAACATAGAGCTTGAGATAATAAATTATCTTCAATAAAAAAAAAATAAAAAAAAATAAAATTAATTCAAAACTTTTTGTAAATTTCATTTAAAATAATTATTAATGTGTTGTTTTTTCAAAATATTTTTTTGGCATTTATTTATTTTTCTAAATAATTCATAAATATCATTACTTAACACATATCTAGCACAAGTAAATTCAATACAATATTAAAACAAATTAAAAAAACAACCAAAAAATGCTTAATTTATGTATTTATAATCCAAAATATTAAAAACTATAATATATAAGTTTATTTTATTTTTATTCTCAATTTATTTTTCCTCCATCTTTATGCTTAATATATATGATATATGATATGTGGTTAAGCATTGGTTTCTCTACAAAGTAGGTCCAAGTTGAAAAGGTTGGCAGATGGAATAAAAGACGAAGATAAAAGTACTTCTCAAAGTGATGCAGGAGAAAAACCTCCCAAATCATAATCGATATTTGGAATCGTCTAGAAGGCGCATCGTTGCAAAGGACGTGATTTTTCCCCTGATTTTATGTAATTTGATAGGGTTTGTTGGTATAAAATGGTTGTTCTAAGCATATTATTAGAGATTTTAGGAGACATTCGTGGATCTGGGATGATCCACAATTTCGTATCATTTTACTTAATTGTAAGTCGATGGGAAATGTAGAAGGGAGCGACTAGACATAATGTAAACCAAGCTGAGGGCGGGTAGGCCCAATAAGGTTGTCTTATGTATCGAGTTCAATCATTAATAAAATTATGTTATTTTTCTTATGTAATCTCGAGTTTTTCTTTGTGCGCGTTAAACCTATGATCCATGAGGATCTCGGTGGCCACCCACCTTGTCCAACTAGCTCAAAACAGGGTTTTGGCAACTTACTATTTTTAGATGTTTTTCGGTTCTTGAACTTCTAGGACCATTTTGAGGGCCTAAACAAAGATTTTTCACGACCAGAGATCTCAATCATAGCTAAAGGCTATGATTGATCCCCCTAAATGAAGCTCCTCATCAATTCCTTTCCAACGAGCTATCATGCACCCTAAACGAAGATCATATCAAAAAGTTACGACCATGGGAAGTTGATGTACTAATTTGCCCCAACGGGGCCCACATGACTTTTGGTGCTTCATCTTCTAGGGTTAGGTTTTTGGATGTCTAGGGTTTTGGAATTCATGTTTATTGTAAAAAGGCCTTTAGAGCCTCATTGTACTCATCTTCTTGCGAATGACCGTAGCTGTCACATCTCTTCTCAGAGATAAGCTCCCAACATTCTAGCAAACTTGTTTTCAATCTACATTTTACAGTTTTCATCATATTTCCTATTTAATAGAAACCAAGTTTTATTGTATCTCTATTATTGTTCACCATGTCTCTGTGTTAATATTATAAATATGTGGTTTCATTTCATTCCACTCATAAATCCAGATCAACCTGTCTATAGAAACCTTGAGTTAATATGTTTGAATGTGTGTGAGAGGCCGCGAGCGTGTGCGATTGCAGGTTTCATATCGAGGGGAAACATTGTGCTCCAGTGAAGGGAATCCACTGTTGATCACTATAAGGATCAACGTTGATCCATTTAAATCGATATCCTGGCCTGGGAAGAAATATGGGCGTTCAAATATTTAAAGGATCGATGGTGGAAGGATGATTGGAGACATAGATGGAATTGATAGATTAATTGTGAGATCTCTTGATGATCCAGATTATTTTCGACACAAAATGAGAGAGGAGATATAATAAATAAATGTATAGAGATATCTAGGATATCCAATAATATAACAAAAATGTATCAGAAATGAAACCATAAAAACAGAGATATAGTAATACACAATTTTCTATTAATGAGTGAAAAAGTACAAAGACTGTAAAAATACAGAGTGAAAGACTTGCTAGAATGGTGGCATATTATCTCTGAGAAGAGATGCGTATGCTACTCGCATTCGCAAGAAGATGATTTTACAATGAGGCTCTAAAGGCCTTTTTATCATAAATAAAATCCAAAACCCTAACCCCAGAAGATGAAAAGCCAATAGTTATGTGGACCCTGTTTTGGGTAGTTTGGTGTATCAACTTCCTGGGGGCGTAACTTTGGCATACGATCTCCGTTTGGGGTGAAAGATGGCTTGTTGGAAAGGTATCGTCGAGGATATTCATTTAGGGGGATAAATAAGAGCCTCCAAGTATCATTGAGAATCTCGATCCCAGAAAACCTTCATGTATGGCTGCGGGTGTGGTTTTGTCAACAATCCCAACTATTTGACGACCTCTACAGAGATGAGGTTCTTTTGGCTTCCGTTATCAACAATAAAATGCAGTAGGGTCCCTTTCACCCACATCTGTGAATGAAAAAGGATCTCCCCCTCTTCAAGATATGTTGGTTCTTATGGTTGAATTTTTGTGGTCGCGACAACAACAGTGGGGTCTGTGTCGATGATTTTTCTTTTACCAGTATTTTCAGAATCAAATTCTGAATCAGCGTTCGGATCCTTGTCTTTGATCTCATCCACCAATGAATGTTTTGCGGAACATTCATTGGTGTTGTTCTAGGGGATTTTGTGGAAATCATACCATTTTTCGGTGTCCTTCTTCGTCTTCCCGTGACCCTTCTTTTCCTGTGGCTTAGACTGGTTTTCATGAAGTTGTTTTTTAGGGTTGTCTTTCTCATACTTTGGTTGTTGGGGATTTGCAGATCCAAACTCCTGTTTGTTCTGTTGCCTAAATTTATGCTCGATTTTAACATCATATCGATATGCAACACCGAGTGATGAGATATCCATAAAATCCATTTCAGTTTGGATGTATTTGTGTAGAGCCCCGTATTATTTTAGAATCAAATGCTCGGAGTCTTTGATACCTAGCTTGGTGCGTAAGGTATGGAAGGTATTGGTGAACTCTGGCACTGCTTGGCCCCTCTCTTACCGCATTGTAGTACATCTCATGTATTGGTCCTCATAATTGCCAACATGGTAATATTGTTCCTTGACCGCATCCACAAAAAAATCCCAAGTGGGATCGAACCCATATATTCTAGATTCCTCTGTGGAGCTTTGCTCCCAGTAAGTTTCCCACCAATGTTTGAAATGGGGCAGATACTTAAGGAGTGCAAAGGTGATCTTTTACTTGTCAGAAAAATGGTGAACAAAGAAATAACCTTCTAGCAGATTTAACCATTTGTCTAGGGCATCTGCATCTATCTGAGCTTCAAATAAAGGAATATCAAAATTAACTTGTACCTTGAAAGGTAAGGTTCCTTCAAAATGGCCATTTGATGAATACACTCCTGATGCTATCAACAGGTGTTGAAGGATGTGGGAAAAATTCTCCATCATTTCGTCCCTCTGTCGCATGAGAGATTGCTCAAGCAACAAATTGATAGAATCGTCTGGTTTGTCGTTTTTATTTTCTTCCGTCATTGATGGTTTCTTGGGTGTGTGAGATAGATTTTCCTCAAGAGAGACAAGATCGAGACCCAACTTTCTATGCTCTAACCTTGTCGGGGACATGCACTGAAAACCAATCAAGAGCATCCTGCTATGATACCACTGATCAAGATTACTTTTCGCATGAAATGAGAGCAGAGATATAATAAAGCAATGTACAAAGATATCTTAGAGATCCAATAATATAACATAAATGTATCAGAGATGCAACCATAAACAAAAATATACAATAATACACAATTTTCTATTAATGAGCGAAAATGTACAAAAACTGTAAAAATACAGAGTGAAAGACTCGCTAGAATGGTGGCAGCTTATATAAGAGAAGAGACGTGTTCGTTACTTGCATTCGCACGAAGATGGTTTTACAATGAGGCTCGAAATGCCTTTTTATCATAAATAAAATCCAAAACCCTAACCCCGGAAGATGAAAAGACAACAGTTTTGTGGACCCCGTTTTGGGTAGTTTGGTGTATCAACTTCCCGGGGGCGTAACTTTGGCATACGATCTCCGTTTGGGGAACACGATAGCTCGTTGGAAAGGTATCGTCGAGGAGATTAATTTAGGGGGATCAATCAAATCCTTTGGATAACATTGAGAAATTGTATCCCAAAAAGGGCCTCAAAATGGCCCTGAAAGTTAAAAACTACTAAAAATAGTAAATTACCAAAATTGCCAGAAAACTGTTTTGAGCTAGTTGGAAAAGGTGGGTGGCCACCGATATCCACCAAGATCACTTAAGGTATTCATTTTTTTGTTTGTATGAGAAGAGGACTACCATGCGACATAGAATGAACTACATATATCCATTCCAAGTGAAGTCTTTTGTTCCTTTGGTAGATAGGTTGGTAAACACTTGATTA
>JZKD02S0763320.1:0-14786 GCA_000966675.3 Picea glauca
CTGTGTCTTGTGTTTGATGTTTGTTGTTTATTTTCGTAGTGTTATTTGTTTTCAGTTGATAGTTAGATTGTAGTTAGTTTTGTTTTCTTTAACCCTTTTGCTCCACAGTTGTTCTGCCCTGCCAGACCCAATAGGGTATGCAAGCTCTCTCTATTTTCTCACCTGGTGACCATTTGAACGCGAACACCCTTTATCACATGTTTGACATGCACTCAACAAGTTATGTTCCATATTTTCAACCAGTAAAACATTTTCAGCCATTATGTCTTTGTTCAAACAAACAGTGCCTCTTCCAACTATTCAAGTTGATTGATCATTACCAAATGTGACTGAACCTTCTTTTCTTTCATATAAAGAATCAAAGATTTGTTTTATGCCTATCATATGTTTTGAGCATCCACTGTCCACACACCACTTAACTTTATGATCAGCTTGTAAAGCAAGTTTGCACTCTTCAATTTCTAAATGACCATTATTCCTTTTCCAATAACTAGTTTTCTAATTTGTGTATTGGTTTATAACAGATTTTTGAAAATTCATTTGACATTTTCTTCAAATATGTCCAAAGTTATTACACCTATAGCATTCAACTTCAAATTTCAAAGCATCAAATCTGTTATGTGAGTTGTTCACATTGTTCTGAATATATTTATCATGTCTTCTTTCATATTCAAATATGGATATGCCATGACTGTTATGTGCACTTATGTTTCTTGAAAAAACATTACAAAAAGTTGCTTTGTGTCCATACTTATAACAAAAGAAACAATAACCTTCAAACCTGTTTTGATTACTGCCATAATTTTTTCTATGCACTATTGAAGCCTGATTATCTTCTTGTTTTTCTGATCCCTTTCGCTTGCATGTGTTTTTCTCATTTGTATGTTTTGTACCTGCTTTTTCAAGACTTGAACTAGAGCTTGTATTAGTAACTTCAGACTTATACCCAATTCCAGTCTTATCATAAGTTGATCTTTGACTACAGATAATTTGATTCAACACTTGAGAACTATGATTCATGTTATTTTCTTGTACTTTCTTTCTTAATAAAACTACTTCAAATTTTAAACCTTCATTTACCTTTTCCTTTTCTGCAAGTATATTATTTAGAGCTTCTTCAGTTACTATAGCCTCTTCTGTTTTGAGTTTTAAGTCAACTAACATGATCTCAGTGTTTTCAATTAAAATGTTTGACTTTTTTAATTCTTGATCTAAATTATCAATTTCTCTTTTGAATTGTTTGTATTCTCTTCTTACTTTCTTTAGTTCAGACAAAGCACTTACAAGTTCAGCGTCCAGGTCACCTTCTTCTTCTTCAATAAGTTCATCATTCTAATTTTCCATAGCCATAAAAAGTATTATATATGAAATTTCATCACTTTCATCTATATATGAGGACTCACTATTATTTTTGATGAATATAATTTTCTTTTTATAAGAATTTCTTTGAAATGGATTCTTATATATTTTCTTATATTCTTTGGTTTTGATGTTACTTTCTTCTTCTCCATCAGAATGTTTATTGAAAGGACACTTAGAAGCAAAATGACCTATTCTACCACAATTAAATCATTTGAGAGGAAGTTTACCTTTGTACTTGCCAGTACCTCTTTTTAGATTTTTGACAAAGTTAGCTTCTTCCATGGCTTCTTTTGAATCCTCATGATTACTGGTTTCTGTTTCAACCTTTTTCTTGTCCTTCTTTGTTGCCTTGAAATTTGCTTCCTTATTGGAAGGATTCTCATTAGATGTCCTCATCTCATTTGTTGTTAGTATTCCTTGCAACTCATCCATTAGTAAAGTAGCAATATCAGTTCTTTCTTCTAAAGAAGATATTTTGGGATCAAATCTTGCAGGTAAAGATCTAAGCACTTTTTGCACAATAATACCATTTCCAATTGTTTCTTCTAAACCTCTCATAGTATTGACTACTTCATCAATACGTAAAAAATAGGTAGCTATATCTTCAGATTCTTCCATCTTTAAACTTTCAAATTGAATTCTATATGATTGTAATTTAGCATTCTTAACCTTAGTATATCCTTCATATACCTTCTTCAGTTTGTCCCATAACTCTTTTTCCGACTCACAATGCATTACCTTAACAAATTTTGAACCTGCCAATCCTCCAAGTATTGCATACATAGCTTTGGAATTACTCTCATAGAGTTTCTTCCCTGTAGCATATGTTGGAACTATTGTTGGAGCCTTATATTCATTCAACACAACTTGCCAAACATCTACTCCTTGAGACTGTAAAAACAACTTCATCCTGATACTCCAAAAAGCATAATTATGTCCATCAAACAGAGGTAATCCATGTTTAGTAAAATTAGATTTCTTATCCATTATTGAAGATCAAACTTCCAGTGATTAAACTGAATCTTGAAGTAACCTGCTCTGATACCAATTGTTGAACATGATAGCCTAACTAAGAGGGGGGGGCGGGGGGAGGTGGTGAATCAGTTAGATAAAATTTATTTATTTTCTTTAAAACAGATTACTCAATGAACACGGATTATGCCTTTTACTATATGTCTTTGCTACAAATCATTCAGATCAATTAATATTCACTCACATAAATAGACAATGACACAAAGATTTTCATGAGGAAACCCAAAAGGGAAAAACCTCTTCTTCTTATGAATGAAAGGCAAGCTCCAAATTTTCTTTACATTCTTATTTTATCTGAGCTACAACCCAGATGAGGCTGCTACCTCTGTTTCTTCAACACCTACTGAATGGAAGCTACAACCCCCAGATGTACAAGCACCAACTTGTACAAGGGACTTTTACAGTCTCCCCTTTCTCCTCCCTACCACCCTAGAATCCTTCTCTGTCACTAAGAACCTGCAAACCAACTCTTTACCTTCTCTGTCAAAGATTAAGCATTCAAACCCTCTTTGTTTATATATTCATATCAGAATCCATTCTTGACCAAACCACTTAGATTTATCAATCTGTGCATATGTCTTCTCTCCTTAATATTTTCTCTATCTTCATCATTTCTTCTCATTGTCCCTGTATAATTTTATTTCAGTTCATCTTAATTTACATAAATGAATTTTAATTTTCTCCTCTGTGTTTTTTCAGAGCTTCAGCTCTACCATAATTCCCCCAACTATCACACACAATTTCACTCGTATTTACCTTGTACATTCAGAGTGTACACTGGAACCCTCAGGCTTCGAAGATTCAATTACAATAACTGAATAACTACCTTACAATGATCATCACTAGCCAAGGCATCAAGAAGAATAGTATCCACACGATCAGTTTAAATATTTAATCAACATCGTTCGATGAACATATGTTTGTTTTGACTTTTCAACATAGAATAACCCTCGAGTGCTTCGGTAAGACACTTGTGCTAAACCATATGCCCATTGGTTGTGACCATAGGCTAATCAAAAATTGTTTCACATTTCGCATTTCGACAATCATGTGTCAAAGAGTCTCAACACTCCAACTTGTGATTCCCGAAATGGAGCGTAGCTTCATGCTAGCTCTTCCCTCTCACATGACCATTGGCAATAACCACTACCTATGCCAAAAATGCATTTCACATTTCGACATTTTGGCATTTCGGCGTTCCTATGATGAAGTGTTTTGACACTCCAAGTCGCGATCCCCGATATCCTCTTTTCTCCGATCGATGGCCCACGACCTATCGTGATCAGACGGTCCTGATCTCATCGGGACTTTGCGTTTCACAATTTTGCGTATCATGATATCAAAGATTGGAGCACCTCCTTTCTTTGACTTTCCAGTCAGTGAAAATGTGATCTGTGACCACGTGTCCTACCCGAAGATGGATGGTCCTCTTGCTTTCAGGATTTTATAAGCCCGCTTCACTTTTCACTTTAAAGAACATGCAGGTTCTCCTGGATTTGATGATGTTCAGGCCCTGCGCTCAGATCTAATGCCCGAGATCCGTTCTCTTCTACTGCGCGCTCCTTCTTTTATGAATTCTTGACTCCTTCCTTTCTGAATTCCCGAGTTCCAAAGGTTCCTTTCTGCTAACCACTGTGCAACTGCTTCTCTTGGTCTTATGGATTTAAGTTTGTTTGACATTAATGACAAAACTAAGAAAACCAAGCCGTGTGAAAACTGACCAAAATTCTTTTCTTCCACCATGTCTCTCAAAAAGTGACATTGAATATCTATATGCTTTGTCTTTGAATGATAAGTTGGGTTCTTCACTAGAAAAATTGCACTCTGACTGACACAATCTATCCTTACAACTTGTTGTACCAACCCAATACATGAACACAATTTTGGTAACCATATTGCTTCCTTACTTGCATGAGTGGCTGCCATGTATTCAATGTCTGTAGTTGAAAGTGCCACTACAACCTGTCTTTTGCTCAACCAATTGATTGCTCCTCCAAACAGGTTAAACACATACCCTCTTGTAGATATCCTAAGATCCAGATCTCTAGCCTAGTCTGCATCCACAAAGCCATTTATCAACACTCTATCCAATCTTGGTCTTCCTTGGTATCAAAATCCATAGCTATCAATGCCACACAAATACTCGAAAACCCTTTTAATTATTGTCCAATGCTCCTTCCCCGGTTTTGACATATACCTTCTCAAAACTCCCATTGCATGTGCAATGTTCGGTCTAGTATATACCATTGCATACATCAAACTGCCAACTACACGCGCATATGGAACATGAGACATGTCCTCCTCCTCTTCATGTGTCTTGGGACACTGATCCAGAGATAACTTTACACCAATAGGAATAGAGACCTTGATCGGGTTACATTCCTACATATTAAACCTCTGCAATATTGTATCCACATATTTTCTCTAATTTAACTAGAGTTTCCTCTTTTTCCGATCTCTTTTAATTTCCATGCCCAAAATGAAATTTGAAGCACCGATATCCTTCATGTCAAATTTAGAGGACAACTGATTTTTCACATCCTGGATTGTGAAGCCAAGTCCCAACATATAAGTATCAATTTTTTTATACCACATCCTTGGTGATTGTTTTAAACCATATAGGGACTTTTTCAGCTTGCATACTAGCTCCTTCTTTTTCTTCACCGGAAAGCGTTCTGGATGCTTCATATATATTTACTCTTCTAGATCCTCACGTAGGAATGTTGTCTTCACATCCATATATTCTACTTCAAAATCAAATGCAGTGGCAACAGATAACAAAAATCTTATAGAAGTTAACTTGGCAACAGGAGAAAAAATCTCACTAAAATCAATTCCATCAACCTGGGAATAACCCTTTGCTACTAACCGGGATTTTTATTTCTCTACTTTGCCTTTTGCATTCAACTTCTTTTTAAACACCCATTTGCTTCCAATGGGATTTCTTCCAGTCAACAACTCCACTAGATCCCAATCCTCATTCTTATCCAAGGTTGTCATTTCTTCATCCATGGCCTTTTTCCAGAACTTTCCATCCTCTGAATCCACTACCTCCCTGATAGTTATAGGATCATCATCAATAATAGACAAAGAAAAATTTGAACGAAAATCATATGGAGTATACCTTTCTGGTAGCCGTATTTCTCAAAATGATCTCCTTAATACTGGAGTATGAGGATCTTCTTTTTCTAATTCTTGTTCTTCTGTAGAGTCCGATTCATCATCCTTTAAATCAAACTCTATTTTCTCTGGTTCTTCCTTACTTGGTAGGACTTATTGTTTAAAAACATCCTTCATTTCTCTAAATACCACATCTCAGATATACACAACCTTCTTAGTTTTTGGGTTCCAAAGCTTATAACCTTTGAAACCATCTTTATACCCAATAAATATACACTTTTCGGCCTTCTTATCTAGCTTACTCTTGTTTTCCTTTGGAACTTGAACATAGGCCTCACAACCAAATACCTTGAGATGTGTGAGAGAAGGTTTCTTACCAGTCCATACCTCTTGTGGAGTCTTGTCATCCAGCGTTGATGATGGTGATTTGTTGACCAGGTAACATACAGTACCTACTGCCTCTACCCATAATTCTTTCCCTAACTCGACACCACTGAGCATGCACCTTGATTTTTTCACCAGCGTCATGTTCATCATTTCTGCAACTCCATTCCGTTGAGGTGTATATGGATTAGTCTTCTACCTTTCTATACCACACTTCTTACAGAATTATTCAAATTCATTCTTGCATAACTCTCCACCATTATCTATCCTCAACACCTTAATTCTTTTTTCTATTTGATTCCCAATAAGATCCTTAAACTCTTTAAACCTGTCAAAGACTTCATATTTCTTTCTGATGAAATATATCCAAGCATTCCTCGAGAATTCATCTATAAATAAGACATAGTACACATATTTTCCCAATGATGGAACCAACATAGGTCCAAACACATCACTGTGAACTAGCTGTAAAATTCCTTCTTCCCTCATTGCACCAGATGGGAAACTTACCCGATTATGCTTCCCATATACGCAATGTTCACAGAAATCAAAATCCAGAGAGAAGTTAGACATACCTTTACCATGTAGTAGTCGAAGACCCTTCTCTCTGATATGCCCTAGTCTTTGATGCCACAACATAAACTTTTCTCCAGACACTGTAGGAGTTCTTTCTTCTTCAAATCCAATATCAGGAACAATGGAACTATTACACCCATCACTAATAGTGCTTCCATGCATCTTATACAGAGTTCCAAACCAAACTCCCATCAGCAACACCATTACTCCTTGAACCATCCTGCAGGTTTTCGTTTCAAATATTGTTTTTACCCTTGCATCATCCATTTTGCTTACATAAATAAAATTTATGGCCAAACCTGGGATGTGCAGAACACCAGGTAGTTTTATAATCCTTCCATCTATGAGTCTCAACTTGACTTTTCCTCATCCTATGATTATGGTTGTTGAATCATCACCTGAGAAAACATTACCTCCATCAAACCTTTCATATTCATAGAACCACTCCCTATGGGGATTCGTATGAAAGGATGCACCTTATTCAACTAACCATGCCTCATGATCAACATGTAATCTTGAAGAAGCCAAGTACACATCCCCTCCTTCTTTGGAGGTATTTTCTTTTGTAGAATGAGATTCTCCAGATCCCTTCTTTTTCTCAACTTTGGATCTACACTACTTCTTGTAGTGCCCTTATTTTCCACATCTCCAACATACCTTTACAAACTTTTTGGGAGGCTTAGATCTTCCCTTAGACTTAGATCTCCCACTTGAGGACTTAGATCTATTTCTTTCCTGGGAGCATCCTCTTGCAAATAATGCATATGTGCTCTGTCCTTCCATGTTCTTTCGTCCCATCTTCTATGACAACAAGGATGAGACCACTTCATCAAACATCAAGGTAGTTTTATTACTACCTATGGCCACAACCAGACTATCCCACGATTTGGGTAAAGAGTAAAGTAAACTGATAAACTTATCTTCATCCGAAATTTTGATCTCAATAGATACTAACTGAATTACCACATTATTGAAGGCATTTAAATTCTCTTCCATCGAGTCTCCATCTCTCATCCTCAGGTTATACAACTTCTTTCTCATGAATAGTTTATTTACTAGGGACTTAGACTGATACAACTTCCCCAACTTATCCCATAAATCTTTGGTTGTAGCTTCCTCTGACACATTCACTAATACTAAATCTAAGAGACACAATCAGATTGTGCTCTTCGCCTTTCAATCCAACATTTTCCAGTCATATGTTGAAGTTCATGTAGGTGCAATACTTGGATCCACCATGATCCATTGATCTCTATCCACCAACAAATATTCCATCTTGAGCTTCCACAGCTCAAAACTTTACCCATTAAACTTCTCGATCTCCATTTTTGAATTGGTCGCCATTCATTTTCACCTAAAAAATCAATACCACAGATCTCCCACTATAACAAGGCTTATCATAGTCCTGATCCAAACCCTTGACCACAAAGGTGGCCCCCTAAAGCCAACAAGGCTCTGATACCAAATGTAGATTTTAACCTTGTACAATATTTTCCTGCAAACAAATTTTCAATAAAAGAACAGAAAAGATACAATGGAAAATACACACATTACAAAGAGATTTTTCCTTAGAAACCCAAACCAAGAAACCAACATATTCTATATTCATTCATAGTGATACATTTTTTATAATACAATATACATATAGGATCCAGTGGCATCCAAAACCCTAACCCAATGACCTAGATTAGTCAACAACCCTAATTCCTTAATCGGAAATAGAAAACCATTGGCAAAAACCATGTGTCGAAAAACCACTCAACAATGGACACGAAAATCAAGGCGACACGAAAAATGAGGCAAAAATGAAACATATTTCCTGAGGAAAAAAAATCTTGGGGGCGTTATGCTCGGTGCAACATAACATACACTAAGGCTAGTCGTGCAAAGAATATAACACATACCCAACAATATAAATATTGTCTAAAGGGGGAAACTGGGGTGTCTAAAGCTTTACCCATGTGCTCTCTAATATTGAGCCTGCATTTTGGAGGTGGGCTTGATTGATAAGGGCTCTAGAGTAGTTATGGTGAATATTCCACTCTATGCACTATATCTTGGGAGGATCCCAAGGCATGTGAGAGGATCTATAAGTGAAAGTGAGGAGATTGGGATTTTCTAGACCTTCCTCTTCTCTTTCTTTTCCATCATTAAATCCAATGGGTCAATTGAGAAGAGGGGTTGGATGCAACCCAACACAGTAGATAGGGGGATAGAGATCTATATAGGATCAATACTAGGTGTGTTAGGAGTCCCTCCTATCACAAAGATGGAGAGTAGATTGAAATGATTAGAGGAGGTGGAGGGGTATGGGTGAATGGTACCATAAGATATTCTCACTACCTCATGTGGAATACGCTTTTTAGAGGCATCCTCTACTTCTACTTTTGATTCTCCTTTCTTATATTTCTTATCCCCTAGTTCCACCTCATCATCCCATTCTTCCCTTTTTATTTTCTTGCTCTCTCCATCCATGTCCTTGTCTCCCTCCCCATTTCTCTCAAAATAATTTCCATCTCCCTTGGTTGAAACTACCGTACCCTACTATCTTTCTTGTGAGGTTTAATGTTGTTGGGGAGGAGGATTGATGTCTCATTTCTCCTTTAATATACTACTATAAGTCCCAATTTCTACATGAATATAAGAAATGGTTTCTTTACCCATCCCCACTATCATTTTTTGAATTCATGTGCTTGTTCCTTGGTAGGCATGAAGATGGAATGGAGGTCATGTTTTTCAGTAATAGGAGTTCTCTAGGTAGCTTCTATCCCTAGGATTGGAGGCCTTAATATACTTTGGGCATATTCTAAGGACCATGCTTAAACTTTCCTAACCCTCCTCTTCCCTTGAAGTCCATATTCTTAGCCATCAAGAATTCCTTTAAATATGTGAGGTTATCCCTCACTCTCTCCTTGGGTAATTACTTGGGATATATGGTATTTCTTCATTTGAGCCTCTTATTTTATTTGGGGTAAAAAATCCCTCACCAATTCTTTCTTTTCCTCATCATCTTATGGAATTCATCATAGAATTTGGGAAATTTTCCATATTTAGAAATTATGACATAGGGTGATTTTTCATTTTTGAGATAAGTCCTCATAACCCATTAGGCACCCTTTTATGCATCTTAAAATTTTCTTCAACTACCTTATCTCTTTGATAATGGGGTAGTGCCATGAATTTAGTGTCATATTCCATAATACTTTCACCTTCCTTCCTGTGAAATGTATAATACAATGACACACTAGGTTTTTCTATCTTTGGTGAAATAAAACCTCGTGTAGTAGCTTCCTCTAGATTACACCCCTTCGCAATCATGATTTTGCATAATTCCAAGGAAAAATACTCTATTTCCAAATTTATTATCTTCTAGCATGCTTTCATCATCCTTAGTCTACATAATCGTGTTCCCCCTAGCTTGGCATATGACAAAATTGGGATCATACTACTAGGGTTTATCTAGAGAAAAATTCATGGTCTCCAAGATCTTGGAAACCTCCTTACTTCCCTTGGTGTTGGTGAAGGTATAAACCCCCATATAAATAGGTTAATTCATCTCTTCTTCAACCCCATAATATATTTCTCATCCACTTGGGACAACTACCTTACATATTCTAGCACAAAGATTCTAGAGCTTAAAAACATGAGCAACATGTACGGAGCTAGGTTTGACACATAGATTCTATTTTTTGTAAAATCCTCCCCTAGGAACCAATATCCCCTTATAATATTAGATCCTACATCGTGGAGACAAGACTTGATATCTATTGGAATTTGTTCTGGCACTTTATCATTAATGATAGAAAAAACTACATACATGAATGTATTTATAAAGTTTACTAGGATTGTGTTTTATGCATTTATATTTACAAATGGAAACCATTTAATACACCTATTAGGTTCCCCTTCCTTAGTAACCTTTTTCTAACCTTTGGTGATCCAAACAGGGTGCTTGGTAGAAGATGTACATGTAATCCATATAGGAAGGAAATGTAACAACTTATAAATGTAATGGTCCCTCGTGACCTTGGAGATGGATTCAACATATTTAAAAGCTATAATTTTATTTGAAGGGCCATGAAAGAGGTATAGGATGGCCAACATTGGCTCATCCATATTTAGGTCCTCCTCCTGACCCAGAATGAAGGAAACGAAAGCAATGGACTCTTGAACCCGCTTGGGTAATTACTTGATTTTGTGTAGAGGTGGTTCTAATTCTAGTAGGGGGTTGTGTTGGGGCCATGCATTTTGGATTGGAGAGGACATTATGATGTCGAAGAGGCCAAAGTATCAATTCTTCTGGGTCTCTACACAAATATAGTTGTGCCCAATTTGGTTCCCATCATAAATGTAATGGATTTGGGATAAATGGGGGAAATGGCTCTGGTTTGGTCAATGGAAATGACCAATGAGGACATTGGATTGAAATTTTATTCACACATGATCATGAATTTAGGAAAGAGGACGCATAAAGGACAATGTGTTGGGATCACCCAAAGAATAAACAAAGTGTCCTCTCGGCTACATTCATGAAGTGACCATAAGCAACCCCTATCAATTTATTGGGTGAGGAAAACTACAATGAACACTGGCTATTTTTATGAAATTGTCCCATAAAGGGGATTGTATTTTCGATGAATAATTATTACTCAAGTTGGAGTGACATCCTGAGGACCTGGCCTAGGATTCTTCAAACACTGAGGCAACTTTCTTAACTCTCAACAATTTTACCAATTTCTTCTTGAAATTTGAAATTAAAAAAGGAGGTGATTAGTTGAACTTAACTAGATAAATGATCAACCTAGATGATAATTTAGGTTGTTGGTTTGAATGGTGCAAGAAGCATCAATTTCTCACAGCCATATCATGATATATTGATTATTCTTATTTTTCACTAGATACAAAATCTCATTCGATAATTTTACAAATGAGGCAAGGAGATGCTTCATTAGTATGTTTTAATGCCAAAAATTATATAGTCATGTGGCCATTAAAGTTGGGATCTTCTCATTAATTAGATAATTTTGTTAAAATCCACCATTCATTGGATGGGATCAAACATGTCGTAGTACCTTGTTGGGTAGGAGATCTAAAATTTAGGATGACACTTGCTCTGATGGATCATGAACCATTGATCTAGATCAATGGGGATATTTATGGTCATTCCATGCACATTGGAAGTCCTCCTTACAAATGGGTCGAGGTCCCCTATGGATGATCATAGGTCATCAATATTATTATGTGGGGACAATCTCAACCATCTATGGCATGTAGGAACTACAATTGCTTACAATGGGGAAACAACACCCACTAATTACGTATAGACCATTTATCTTCATCCATAGGGATGATCTGGGCCATTCATGGTGATTTTAGTACCTTATAACCTTTCTTCCCTCAAACTTACCTCAATAGATGGGGATCGTTGATCTTCATTTGTGGGTGAGATCTTAGCCATCCATTGCACCACAATCCTTTACACTAAAGGAACAACCCCCACTAATGGCATATAGATTGTTAATATTCATCTACAAGAGTGATCTTATATGTTTGTGATTCTCACCACACCCTTTACTAAAGATTCCAATGGACTTGTATAGATGCATACTAGTCATCAATCAATTTTAGTAGAGATAATCTAGTCCATTCACAACAATGTTGTCACCTTGCACCCTTTACTCCCTTAAATTTGTGTGAATTCCTTAGAATCATTAATTGGATCTAGGAGAAAGGATCTTGACCATTTGAAAAAACTTGGGCAATTTTACCTATCCATTTCCCCAACTCCCTGCAGATAGCTATGAGTTCTCGATTTTATCGGGGCAGGAATGATCTTGGTCATCCATGACAATCCCTGAGTATTTGATGTATGCAATTTGGGTTTGTGGGTCAATTATGACCATTGATATATATTTGGTGCCATCATCAATCTAATAATGGTTTAAAAGGAGAATGTGTTTCACTTCAGACCTTGAATATCTCCTTCCTCTTAAGATTTTGTAAAACTATGTAGGTGATTAAGGTAAGGTGTCACACATAGGGGTTTTGGAGGCCTGCAGTTCTTATGCAGGTTTTCTTAGAGGGTAAAATGAGTGAGGAAAGATGATATCATAGGTAGAAAAGGATGATTTTCTTAATATAGTGGTGAAGTAAACATCTCTAGGCATCATTTGTGGATTTAGAAAGGGGCCTCGAAGGACCAAATTTTGGGGTGGGCCTCCCCATGGGACAACAGGGCGAGTAGCATATGCAAGAAAGGTGTGCCTCAAAACAACTAACTTAGCCTTAATATTGCAAATATTTATTCTACTCTAAATTTCAAAATCAAGGCAAAACAAGTGCACTACCCTAATAGTAGACAATTTGAAGTGTGAAAAACCTCTAAAATTGGGTTACTTAATGGTTAGGCCCAAGATTTAGATAAATATAGGTCAACATTGTTAATACGACAATAGTTGTGTCACTTGACCCATAAATTATCCCAATACCTGTGTCATGACATATAAAAAATGAAAATAGTTGTGTCAAGCTTTGAAGTGGAAGAAAGTTAAACTATGGAGTAGTTATCTTACATTAATGGTTGTGAGTGTGAACACTAGGTTTCACGTTGGCCTAAGGATGACTGAAATAGTCACAACCACCTATGAAAGCAAGGATTCTATGAAAAAAAGAGATTTAACTTAGCTAAACTAAGGGTTTTTCTAAACTCCATGAAGATTCGGAAAAAATACCTGGTGGAGTCACCAATTTGTTGGGGCCAAAAGAATCATGTATGATTAGTGATTAACTTCTTCCCCTATAACATGGTCAAATACCTATAAAAAAAAATGTAAGGGGTTTTTAACAATTGCTTATGAAAAACATCCATGAAAATGAAGGGAGACAAAGAAGGGGGGAGGTGAATACCTCACACTTCAAGTTCTTTGCCTATTAATCTCTTGTGGGTTTGTAGCCATCCAGGAGAGGGCATAAAAAATCCCTCTAGTGCACTCCTATCACCTACATACATGTAACCACAATGTACATTGTACAAATCATAAAATCAATGGAAAAATTACATAAACAACATCATAACATAAAACTAATTCTATAAGAATGCATTAAATACAATAAATGGAGAAAATGAACACAACTAAACTTAAGAACTATGGATTGGGAAAGAACTGGATTTTATTAAATGAAGAAGGAGATGTTTATGATGGGAAAGAAGTTGTGAGAAAATGATTCATTCAAACTCATATTCACTAGGTCCATCCCTTTAATCTTATTCTCTTCTCTTTCTACTCGTATTGAAGTGATCTTGGTGCATGTAGCTCCTCCCAAGCAAGTGGAGCAAGAAAGTAGCAACACTCTCTACAAATCAACAAATATTAATTCTTTGAAAACCAATATGTCAACTCATTCTCAATGCTTGTATTTATAATTTTTCCATGCTTGAATCTTCTTGGAGAAGCCTCCTAGGGATATCATAGCCATCCTAAGATTATTCTCTTTTAAAATAAAATTGATAGTGACCTTACAAGACCTATATACAACCCTATAACTCCAACATGCACATATTTACAATTGTCTTTCTCTTTCAAAACTCAGCATGGTTATCTAAAGTATATATGTGTCAAGAAACTACTCTCAAAGATGTAGTCATGTCAAGTTGTATTTTTAGCGCTTTTGACTGATAAAACACATATAACCTTTAAGGGGTGAATGTATTTCATCTTGGCCTTTCCCCAAGGTTATTTTCATTGTATAAATAGTTGTTTTTGTCGATTTGTTGATTCTAGTAATGGTTGATATTTGATTACTATGTGATTACTTTTGTGCTATTACACCAATACTTAACCTAACTCCAACTCCCTTCCAAATTGGTTTGCATATGTCCACATGTTGCATGAGATCAATCTTCCTCCAAAAAAAGGGTATCATCTCACACGACTTCTCTTTGTGATGCCCTTAAAACAAGCCAATTGTTTCCTTAGCTCATATTCAACAATGTTACCAACTTAATGAGAACTCTCCAAAGTTCTCGTTTTTTAGAGGTCATGTTTTTTACCCTTGTTTCAAAAAATGGTGTTATCAGTAGCACCCTTTTTTGAGGGGGTGGTTAAAATTCCTACGAGATCGAAATCTTGAGAATCGATACCATTGTAGATAGAACCCTTAAATTGAAAAGTGATGTTGCCTAGTAGCATTGTTTTTTTTGTAATTTAAATTACGACCTAATTCAAATCGTGGCCTAGATGACTTCTACCACCACAAATAAAAGCCTAAAAAAAGACTCCTAAATTATTACTTCAAAAATTACTTATTAAATT
>JZKD02S0763331.1:9346-98125 GCA_000966675.3 Picea glauca
ATATATATATATATATATATGTCTAGGCCATATGGAGCAGTAGTAGAATAGTGCATCTATGGGATGTGAATGTATGATAAGTGCGAGTAGATTATGAAAGTGCTTTATGCATGAATGTAAGAGAGTTGCATAGCTAGGTGCAGGTCCTTGTAGCAGATTGTGGAGGGCTTAGTGTTGTAACGCAAGGAAGAAGGATCTAGCGAGTTGCGTAGACATTTTGTCCTGTGCAGAGTAAGGTTTTTGAAGGCTTTGTGCTTGTAATAGATTGACTGAAGACAATAAAGAAGAAGAGTTGGTGGACATAGCCCCAGGGTGGGGGTGAACCACGTAAACACTGTGTTATGTGATTTATGCTTTGTCTTGCTGTGTTCACATGTTATTTTCTAAGTGCTTTGATATGATAGATAGATCTACTTCTTCTTTGAGTTTATGATATGTGAGAATATTATATCTGATCAAGATAGTCATGCTTAGTGCTTGATATTCTCATTCTGATCCATTTATATGCTAAGTGCTTAAATACTGTAGATTAGTGTGATGTTGCAAATCTCTGTTTTATTAGCGAAGTGAATAGTGATTTCATATTGAGGAACTGACGGTGCTAAGAGTTGTATTAAGTGTTATAATCACATATTTGTGTCCCAGCTAAGTTTGCATACACTTCATCTTCTTAGCAGGTGTTGTTGAAAGGGTCGATAGTTAGGGATTTGTTGGTGCGTTGTTGTAGCGTTGAACCCTAGGTATGCCCATGTTCCAACATATTCAGTGCAAGCTATTAGTGTTTTCCTATGGGAATTAAGTAACATATATGTGATGTAATGGGAAATGGTAGAATAGAAACAACAAGTACGACATCAGCTCTAATCTCTTGTATAGGGGAAATTACTAGAACCATTAGCATTACTTAAGCTAGTATCACTTCTATTACTCACATGGTCATACAAGCTCACTATGATAGCTTATCTATATGGGATATGACTTCAAGTGTTATGCTTAATCTCTACCTTATATTACCATAACTATGATGAGGTTTGTACGTATGATAGTTATGTATGTTCTATAAATCTTAGTGAATCATTACAACTTAGTTGAGTTTGGTTTATGTATATAAATCTACTAATAGTGTTACGTGTGGCATATTATGTTACAAGTACAGTATAGCCATATTATGTTACAAGTACAGTATATCCATATTATGTTACAAGTACAGTATAGCCATAATCACTAAATCAGTGGAATTTGTTATCATAGCTATTCCAGATAACAAGAGCATTTAACCTGTAATCATGATTACCAACCCATTTGATCTATGTATTAATAATATACAATATCGCATATTACACATAACTATTATTAGTGCACTGTGAGGTTATTCTCATTCCCATTAATCTATGTAATCAAATCAACAAAAGTAACATGTATCATGCTTATTAGTTACAGTCTATACTTACCATTATGCTATGCCATTACTACTGATTGATCTGAGTATTAAGCCCATAAGTATCTATAGATCATCTTTGTGTTCATAAAGGTTATATATGTCTATGATTACCATTAGTAAGTTGTAACATGTACAAAAGGTGATATAAGTGATATGTATAGGGTCAACTACTTACACCTAAGATCTAAGATGAGCTACTTACAACCTGTGTAAATATGAAGTAATATGTAAATATTGATGATTACACTCTTCATGATATAACTAGTAATCAATACTAATCAAATGACTGGAATGATAGAGATCAGTGAATACAGTAAGTTGAATATGACTTAGTACTACCACTTTAATCATAGTATCCATGTATCATAAGCTGCTTGATTTCCATTGCTTGTAAGTTGTGTTTGACTTAAGCTGGGAATCACACTGGTCTCATAGTAAGATTCTACTTGTTCATACTATATTAGCATATAAAATATGGATAAACAGTATTCCATATTTCCCTTATTAGTGACTATTGATTTAATGGTAATTAGACTCCATCATAACTAGAATAATTGAATACAAAGCTTGTACATGCTTATACTAGTTGATTTGATTACGGTAATAAGGCAATGTTACTATGAATGGTATAAGGCTTATCATAGAGCCTAAGATATAAATAAAGTTGAGATAAAATATACGGGAAACATACACCCTAATAAGTAAGCTAATCAGAGTATAAGTATAGCTAAGTTAAGTATGATCAATGCATATTATAGTCTAGTTTCAAACCAGTATGATTGATTCGAGCTATTACATGGGTTCAGTGTATGAATGAGTCATATAAGGTAAAACAAGTAGTAGTATCCTATATTTTACATATTATGTAAATACTGGAATATCATGAAGCTTGATCATTACACACAAGTCTAAGAGTTATACTACGAACCAATGGTGTTGCCACAGGGTTGTGCCCCTGCGGCCAAGTCACAGTCCACTGGACTATGACTTGGCCGCGGGGGCCAGCCTTATGGCCAAGTTGTGAGCACGCCAACGACTTGGCCACAGAGCTGGCCCCCCGTGGCTAATTCACAGTCCAGTGGACTATGACTTGCTCATGGGGAGCCAAACCTATGGCCAAGTCATTGGCGTTCCCACAACTTGGGTACATGGGCCAAATCTGAACATAATTAAAATTAAAATTAAAACAAAATCTAAAATATCAGTGGGAATTTTGAGCTTACCTGAAGCTCGGCCCGCCCGCCCGAAGGAGCACCCACCAATACGACAACACAACCGCCCAAAGGATCACCCACCAAAACCAACACGATAGCATGCCCATGACAAAACCACGTCTGTGTCGATAGCTTGGCTACAAAGGCCGAAATATAAATTAAAATTAAAATTAAAAAATATATATATATATCACTGGGAAATTTGAGCTTACCTGAAGCTTGGCTCACCCGACCGAAGGAGAACCCACCAAAAATACAGTACAACCGCCTGAATGAGCACCCACCAACACCAACACTCAGTCCCTCACACAACACAGTCCACGCCAACACTCAGTCCCTCACACAACACAATCCGCGCCAACACTCAGTCCCTCACACAACACAGTCTGTGCCAACACTCAGTCCCTCACACAACACAAACCGTGCCAAAACTCAATCCCTCACACAACACAGTCTGCGCCAACACTCACTCCCTCACAAAACAAAGTCAGTCACAGTCGAGAAAAGCGTTGCATTTTCGATGTTCGATTAATATATAAGCAGTTTTTCGGCCAAAAGAATTTTTCGGCCGAAAGAATATTTTGGACAAAAGAATAGTTCAGCCAAAAGAATATTTCGGTCGAATGATGTTTACGACCTGAATATCCTTCGGTCGAAAAGATATTGCCGGATGGAAAAAAAAATCTGACTAAATTTCAACACGAAAATCGAGGGCATTGTCATTGTATCGTTCGATTTGACATTCCATAGTTCGACCAAAAATTTGTTCGGCCGAAACAAATAGCTTTCGGCCGAAAAATAATATTAGTTTAGCCGAAAGAATGTTTTTCAGAATTTTGGAGATGAGATTGTCACGAAAGTGTTACCCAGCTCCATGAATTTACCCGAATACCAATTTAGATTATATGTTGAAATGAATCAATAGATACCATACACATTATAAAAAAATTATCTAGTTTACAATTTTCATCGATCACTAACATGACAATCAGATATGATAGTTATGTGGTTATGGAGGATCTTGTCTTTGTAAACCTACAAGTTGAATCAACTAAGCGATAGAGAGATAAATCTGATACTAAAGTGACCTATAAGTCGTGGAGATTGAAACATAAATGGTATGCTATGAAGAATTATTTTTTTATTCAATTATTGGTTCAATCCATTGCTATGATATTTGGGCAAGTGCAGGTTTTATAGGAATCACCGTTTCTCAAACTAGTTATTCGATGGAAAATCTCTAATAACAACAACAATGACATAGTATGTTCAATGATAGGGTGTTGATCCTAGTTCTATAAGAAGGGGTGAAGGTGTTTCCCACCATTTATTCTCTAAAACTTGAAGTCATGGGAGGGCAGTGTTAAGCCATGCTCCCTTAGATGTTTGATGGTGACTACCAGTTGCATGTTGGGGAAGCTTGGTCAATATAGTTGACACTTTCATTTATGAGTTCTATGTGGGGTTAGGTCAATGTAGTTGACACTAGGGATAATTTGAAGGATGGAAATTTATCTCAAAATGTAGAAACCTTAGCGAATATTACTAGTCCTTAATATGAAAATTGTAAAATGTTTGGAGATATTTTTGTAAAAATATTCATAATTCTAAGGATTTTATATAGTTTCTATAAAATTTGAGCTATTTTTAAGGCAAAATAATTTTATTCTATAGAATTTCGGTGAATCACTTTTATAAAAAAAAAAATGGAAATTGACAAATCTTTTTTTGGGAAAAGCACGGAAAATTAACCCATGGGAGAAGTTTATCCCCTTAAATTTTCCTTAGTTGACACTCTAGCATAATATTGCAAAGGAAAGGATATGATGTGGAATATGGAAGTAGGTTAGAGAGGAAGGGTGATTCAGAGTACATTGCTGGGAATTAGAGATGTAAACTTAATTCCTTACTTGGTTGCCTTTTTTTGTTTTAACCGATTTCTTAATTTATGACTTTGGTGAAATTTTTAATTCATATTGGATTATTTCCTATAAATTAGTAAGATTTATGGATGTTGTGTTTAAATGGATTACTATCATGTTGGCTTGGATGAGAGCACATAGGAACTATGAATTAGATGTGATGATCAATGACTCATGAATTATTGTAATCATGTTAATATAGATCACTGAATGATGCATTATTAGATTTATTTGTTTTCATACTTGGTTGTGAACATACATGAATTATACATTTTAGGGAGTGAGCTTTTATCATTAGTGCATGTGCAATTTATGTGTATTATACCTATGCATACATACATTATGCATGTACTATGCTAGTACAACTACTTGAGGTATTAATTAATGAACTAGGTTATTAAGTACTTCATTAATGGTTGAATAATTATGAAATTACACTGCATAGGTAAATATATATATTAGCATTAAATGTCCTCCTTTATTTCATTCATTGGTTTGTATATGTATTAAATGAGTATGGTGGTTTCCATGAAATTGAGGGAAAATATTTAAATTTTAATTATAGGTGATTTGTAAATTGTTGTGGACATTCCATTGGATAGTTAGTCACAACAAATATAATAAAATATTATCATAGATTTTGTATGCAATGGTGTTTAATTTATCCATGTACTATTATATTTCACATGGCACTCTCATGCATGGATTGGCATGTTCTTCCTTAAGCCACCTAACTTAGATTTGCACTCTATTTTTAATGCCTAAAATTTACTTTTATCAATTTTGTGTATATTTGGCTGATGAGAGTTTTGCAATTATTGTGAGCTAAATATTTACATTATTATTTAATTGAAACATGAAAGGATTATGTTCCCATGTAAAAAACCTACTTCCAGTCCATTTGTTATAAATATGATGGAGAATAATAGAAAGGGGTTGTAACACCCTATTTTGACCTAGGTGACTAAATTGCATGATGACCCATTTTGTATTTCTTTGCTTATTATACATGGAACATTTTTAGAACAATGAAACTTTATTATATGGACATATGAACCTGTTGGCAGCAACACATGATTTTTGATATTGTACACGATTGAAAGAATTTGCATGTTTCAGTAGCTGCCATCACCTCATTTTTGTAAACATTTTTCTTTTAAGGGTTTCAAGTGAGTATTGGGTGAAAGACTACCTTCTTGATCTTTATTGCTTCGATTTTTTATTGTTTTATTTTAATTCATGACTGAAAGCATGAATTAAACATAAAAACTTAGCTTGGTGTTATAATTTTTGAGCCTTAGAGGAATCTTTTAAAGGTCACCCATATTTAATTGAAATCCAAATCTAATGGTTGAATGATCTATTTTCGATATTTTGGTTTTAATATAGTTGTTATATGGTTTGATAGCCTAATTTCAATTTATGAAGAGCCTTTGATATTTTTGATAGTCCTCTCGTGAATTCAATGGTCATACCAATAGTCATACAATTGAATACACACCTATTGTACCCGCATCCTCACCTCACCTTGTTGGCTTAACATATTAATGATCCATTCATTACATGCATAGGGTTTCGGTACTCTGTATGTTTGGCTCTCATCACAAGGTATGGTAAGGATTATAATCAAACCCATGGTTTTCACTCCCACTATCTGAGTGATGATAACACAAAGGCTATGTTATTTTCAGGGATGATTTTAAGGATGGAAATTTATTTTAAAATGTAGAAACCTTGGTGAATCTTACTAATCCTTCATATGTCAACTATAAATGTTTGGCAATATTTTTGTAAAAATATTCAAATTTCTAAGTATTTTATATAGTTTTTATCAAATTTTGGCTATTTTTAAGGTAAGATAAGTTTATCCAATAGAATTTGGGTGAATCATTTTTAAAATAGCGAATCTCATTTCTAGAAAAACCATGGAAAATTATCCCATGAGAGAAATTTATCCCCTAAAATCATCCCTAGAACTTATTTTTTGTGTCTTCACTCTCCACTCAGACTTGTTCTGGCTGCTCCCACAATCCGAATCTAAAACTATCCAGAGCAATTCTGATTGCATTCTAGTTACATTTGTCATGGCGCCTATCATTCTCTTGGAGCCGAATGGATGCTAAGATTTACTTTCTCACGATGATGCGATTGAGGACCTAAAAATCCAAGGCTGGGATGTTTTCCTTAAGAAATTTGAGGGTTATAATCTTCAAGTGGCTAAATCTTTTGCGCAAACCTTCGATGGTTGCAGAGCTAAAATTGGGGACACACAGTTAAAATTAACCGAGCAGTTTGTGAGAAAATCAATAGGGCTTCCATCAAAGGATTAAAAATGGTTCAAAAATGCCTGAATTGAAGGAGTCTCGTGGAGTCTGTTTATGAAATCCTGAGAAATCAACTGTTATGTAAAAGGTATTTCTATTTCCCTAGTAAAACCTAGATGGCATAGTTTGTTGTTAATTCTCAAGCAATTCGTGACATGCGAAGGTCGATACAGATTGGTCTTCCTCTACCATATCTATTTACTCATGCATTTCAATGGTTTCAATTTAGATATGCCATTTTACTTGTTGATAAGTCTCTATAATATGTCCAAACAATGTAAAAGACAGGGTGTTGATTCAAGCCCGTTCCATCATGGAATGGTCAACATATTGTTAATGTATCACCTGTCGACTGTAGGTTATTTTTTGGAGAATTTATTGATGAGGAATGGTTTTGCCCAGACTATTCATACAATAAACCCTAACTTAGACAAGACAGTGATTGAAGACCAGTTCAACATTTCAATCAATGGACCGGATTTTATCAACATAAACCCTCTAGATGTAGGGATGTCAAGTAAGTCTTCACCTACAGGATTTCCTGAGCAAGAGACTATTGAATTGAATTTAATTGACCCTCTTGTGCCTGAGATTGATGCTAGACTGAACGTTGTTATTAAGTCGGTTGTCGAGAAACCTTCCAAAGGAACAAAACAAGAATGCATAGACTCAAGGTTCAAGAACAACAAGGCAAGTCACCTAATTTTAAGGAAATTAAGGAACCAAAATGATACTCATTTGAGCTCAATCGGTCTGATCAAGATCGATGAGGGTTCGGATCCTAAGATAGAAGATTTTCTAGTTCTAGAAGATCCAGAATTTCAGGGTTCCAGGAATAAAGTTATCATTTTTACTGAACCTTATGATTTCGTGACAAATTTGCCACCATGCCTTAAAGGTAAAGAAGGGTTCTCCAGAATTATGTATTATCAGAACCAAACAACAGGTAAGACTGATACATCCCTGTTTAACTATGCACTTCATCGACCTTCCATCTCTCTTGCACAATGTGATGTTTGTTTCCATTGGGTCGAGCGGTATTACATGGACATTCCTCTCATATAGTCCAGAATTAAAAATCTTACTTCCCAGAATGATTTTTTGAGGAAAGAAAACCACGATATCAAGGCGCACGTTGAGAGGAAAGATAAACATATCAAGAGATCAAGAAACATAGTCATCAAGAATGTGACCATTGTCAAGGCGATAATAAATTCTGAACTACCCGACCCCTCTTTAGTTAATGTTTAATGGTAAAACAATTTTATTCTATTTCTGTTGTCTAATTCAAAATAAGTCGATTTGAAGTTTAATTTTATTTACTAAAATTAAGACTAGCTACAAAATATTTGATTATGTAGCCAAGTCTCTTTTTTTACAAAATTTAGTAATTAGTTATGATTAATTGTTTTGTTTTTTTTTAGGAAATTGGAGATGTTATTGTTGATTACTGGGAGGAAATATCTTTCAATTATACACAAGTGATTAGTAGTTTCCTTTTCTTCATGTTTTATAGAAACTTTGATCTATTTTTTAATAAACCAACTCTGTTATAAGTGGTTTCCAAACCCACTATTTTTGTAATTTTACTTTATGTTGGGAGATCCATCTCTATCCTGTGAGATATGAGTATCTGGATCCCATGATACTTTAAATACTATTCACTATGTTAGTGAAAGGATAATCTTTTCTTGGAACAGATTATGGACATGTAATTCTCATAATTGAATGGACAAGTGATTCACATTGTGGCTTTAGACCTGGGTGACACTATTCCATTTATGTTTTTATTTTTATTATGGAAGATTGATATGTTATGCAGCTTTAGTCTCATCAGCATGTGATGTTTCATTTTATTCAGTTCTTTAATTTTGCCTATAATTTGTTGTTTCATATATTATATATGTGATCATCATTTCAACTTTAATATCATGATTTATCCTTGATGTTTAGTTGATTTTTCCAATGAATGTTTCATATTAAATTTTCTTTTACTATAATCATTTATAATCACAAGGTCACTTGATCTACATTTTTGTTACTCTGTTCTTATATCCTAGCTGTCAATAAAAACCTTGAGTTTACTCGGGAGACATTATTACAAGCCTGTAGTAGATTTCTCTCATAGGAAATATAGATGGAAGTTTGGATTGCACAGGGATATAGACATTGTATGATAATAATCTCATGTTAGTTTTATTCTCATTTAATTTATGTTGTTAGTATATTTTGTTAGTGAAACAAGACAATTTAAATTGGCTGTGACCATTACTCTATCTTTGTTTCAAATCATGTTTTATTAGTATTGTTTTTTAGTTCTTAGATCTTAGATTATAAAACAGAAAATACAAAATTATGTTCTTTATTTATCTACTTTTGAAAACAATTACCAAACATTGATTTCGCAAGGCATTCATCAGAAACTTGCAATTTGTAAATACTTTGTTCATAATTTCATATTTATATTTATGTTTTTGAATCACTTGTAAATAATTAGATCCACGTATATAGTATTATAGATTTAGCTTTAGAGTAGTTTATTTCTTTGTGTTAGGACCCTAGTTGGCTAACAGAGCCATTAAACCTGTCAGAATATATTACACCAAATGGCCTGGGTTAATTATACAACCCCGGTCCAAATCTATTATTCCATTTGATGGTGTGTCACTGACACTCGTCAATAAATGGCACTAGAAGGAGGGCATGAATTCAATTGATGGCACGTGGAGGTCAGAAGACTCCTCCCCCACACACTCACTCCCTTGTCGTAATGCATAGTCTCTCGAACAATAACATTACACTTGAAACAACAACTACCTCAAACGATAACCCTAAGATTCTTGTTGAACCAGTGACACCAGTTCCTCAAGGGGTCGACATCCAAGATATTGTTCGTCAATCACTCATAAGAACACACAGTGCCTTATCCCGTATCAAACAACCTGGTAGGCCACTTAATCAACCCATTGACTTCTCGGATATCTGAGAACGAATTGAAGGCACTGGTCTGCTCCAAAACTCGTTAGGTATACATACTACCAATCCTACCGAAATGCCTATCCTTGGAGCCAGGGGATCTGGTATTCCACCTTCCCCACCTGATTCATCTCTATCCTCTTCAGGAGGAGAGTCTTCAGACGAAGGCAGTTCCTCATCAGGACCATAACAACCTTTGATACCACCAACGCCCATGGAAAACCAAAATTGTCTTTCCAGATAATCTAGTTGGATATCATTGGCCACCCACCTTTTCCAACTGGCTCAAAACAACTTTCTGGCAATTTTGGCAATTTACTATTTTTAGCAGGTTTTAACTTCTGGGGCCATTTTGAGGGCCTAAATGAAAATTTTTTAGGATCAATGTTCTCATTCATAGCTAAAGGCATGATTGAGCACCCAAAATGAATCTCCTCGATGATACCTTTCCAACGAGCTATCATACACCTAAAACGAAGATCGTATGCAAAAGTTATGACCCCGGGAAGTTGATGTACTAACTTACCCAAACGGGGCCCACATGACTTTTGGTGCTTCATCTCCTAGGGTTAGGTTTTTGGATGTCTAGGACTTTTGGATTTCTTGTTTATTTTGAAAAGGCCTTCAAAGCCTCATTGTAATCATCTTCTTGCGAATGCAAGTAGCTGTCACATCTCTTCTCAGAGATAAGCTACCACCATTCTAGCGAGTCTTTCACTCTGTACTTTTACAGTCTCTGTACATTTATTTGATTAATAGAAATTATGTATTACTGTATATCTGTGTTTATGGTTGCATCTCTGATACATTTCTGTTATATTATTGAATATCTTCATTTCTTTATTATATCTTCGCTCTCATTTCGTGCCGAAAATAATCTGGATCACCAGACCTTAACTCGATCAAGATGTTGTGGTTGTACCCAGACCTCAACACCCATTACCAAAACATCCAAAGAAATGGTTACCCAAATTTGATCTAGATTCCAAACAATCTATTGAAGACCACATCAAAAAATTTATGCTATCCATTAGACTCCCGAGTGTAGAACACAAAGATGTAGTATGTCGATTATTCCCTTATACTTTTGAGGGAAATGCCTCCACATGGTATTTCGCTCAACAACCCCAAACCATTATTTCTTGGAACAAGTTTGAAATTTGTTTCTTAGAGAAATTTGGGGATAATAAATCTCTGGAAGTCTTGGTTATGGAACTATCTAGCCTAAAAATGAATCCCAAGGAAAAAGTGAAAGAATTCAACCAAATATTTCCTACTTTAAAGAATAAAATCCCTGTAGATTCAATGGTTGTTGAAAGCCTAATTGTCACATATTACACCAAGGCTCTGCATAATAATATAGAAATTTGAGTCAAAAGATCTAAAAAGAGTGCATTGTTAGAAGCCTTTGAGGAAGCAAGCCCAATTGAAAAATATATATTAAGCTTAAAAGACAATCTCAATAGTGAAGCTGAAACAATTTCGTCCTCTAAAAAGAAAATAGAGATCCTTGCTAGACCCCTCAAACTAAAAGTCAACCAGAAACCTTAGACTTAGAAAGCCTACATAAAGCTTTCCAAAAATTTTCCAATCAGGTTGTGGAATTGAAGAGATCAGCCGAGGAGGCATCCACAAACAAAGGAAGTTTTAAGCCTCCTTTTTGAAAACCTTTCCCTCCCAATCCGCCAAACCCAACCACTGAAGGTCTAAATTTTGAGAGTTTACAGTACGCTTGGCAAACCATCTTAGAAGCACATGATAATTCTACTTATGTCCCTCCTGGAATTTCTGAAGACGTAGCTGAGGAAAAGGTACTGAAAGAGGAGGAATCATCCCCAATATATTTGGTCACTTATCAGACAGTATCTTCCAAGAAAATTTTCAAACTGTTCACCCCTACAACACAAGAAGCAAAACAAAAAACAAATCTTCTTCTAAAGTGAGTAATAATGTGTTTCCAAAATAGTCAAAGAAAACTAAATTTAAACAAAATCTAGCAGCCCTTATTTTAGAATACGATTTAATTGAAGATATAAAAAAACTAAGGGCTAATATTTGTGTTTTTGAGCACCTGAAATTTCCCCTTATTTTGCAGAAAATGCTTCAAAGTATCACTAAAAATAGTAAAAACAACAATCCTAGCAGCAAGAAAGATGCATAAATTGATTCAAAAACAACCAAAAAGATCCCAACTAAAATGACATCTAAACTTCCAAATAAAAGGGATTTAGCTGAAGAAACTGTAGCAAATGTAGTAAAAGTGTTTTAGGGACAACAACTAAAAATCAACAGAATTCTGTTGTAAACACTCGGAAAAATGTCCTACCTTTTTTGTTAACCTTTGAAATTTTCAATAGGAATGTACATAATTGTATGGTCGATTCTGTTGCATCATCAAAGTTGATGCCCATATCTATTTGTCAAAAAAATAATGCAGAAGTTAAACCTTCTTATCTCAAAATCATTCAGCTTGATCGAACAAATGTTAAGGTAATTAGTGAGCTTAAGTATGTTCTGGCTAGATTATCTTCCAATCCTAAGGTTCACCAGATAATTGACATTATCGTTGTGGATATCCATGAATTTTATGGTTTGTTTTTAAGCAGGGACACGTCCGAACAACTGCATGGTTACTTTGCTATGGACTGGTCTCATTTGTGGCTTCTTGAAAATGGACAACCCAACAAAATCAAGATAAACAGAGAACGATATCTAAAGCATACTGCTACAGATTTAAATGATCCTAATGAACCTTTCATCACATCTGCGAACTCATTTGAAACGCAGGGAATGAACACCTTCTTTGGTAGTTTCATGACCGAAATTTATTCTATTACTGATCCTGGGAAGCAATCAAAAATTATAACTTATACTCAGACATCATCTCTGCCAAGTACGCCAAGTAATAATGATGAAGCTCAAATCTGGTCATTGTACTTTGATGGATCCAAATCCAAAGAAGGAGCCAGTGCAGGATGTGTACTCATCAATCCTGCAGGTGATAAGACTTTTATTGCATGTCGGTTAGAGTTCGAGTGCACTAATAACACCACCAAATATGAAGCACTTCTACAAGGGATTAGGAAATCTTTGGATTTGGACGTGCCAAAATTAATGGTATTTGGTTATTCAAAAATCATGATTAGGCAGGTAAGAAACTCCATACATTGCTTATCACCACATCTAAAAGGATACCAAACTAAGGTATGGAGTTTAATGAAAAACATTTCAGCATTTAACATAAATTCCATTCCTAGACTAAGTAATTCAAAGGCTGATTTATTGGATAATGTCACTTCTAAAATATTACCCACAGAAGGTCTTTCTCCAAATGTGTTTTCAATTGAATTGTTGTTCGGGACATCGATCCCAGATAACATCACCAATTGGAGAGTGTTTGACGATGACCAGCAGATCATCAACTTCCTTCATATGGAATACACCTTCCAAGGTGCAGTCAATGATGAAGCCACTCACGATGAGAACCTCTAAAATTTCACGGTAATATCAGATCGTAGATATCCTAAATCGATATCTGATCTAGTAAACTTTGTCCCGAGATATGTTGTAAGACTAGAGAAGTTTTATGACTTGCATGATAAATTTAGAGGGACAGTTAATTGTAAAATGAACAGTTCTTTTTTTATTTATCAGTCGGTTAATTTAGGAACAAAGGAAAATCCTCAAAATATTAATATGGGAATGGGATGCTCCGAAAAAGAATGATCTTCTTTTATAAAATTGTTTAAATAATTTAAAGATGTTTTTTCTTGGACCTATGATGACTTGAAAACATTTGACCCTAACATCATACAACATGTCATCCCCATGAAACCCCATACTCAGCCTTTTCAACAGAAATTGAGGAATATGCACCCTAAATTAGAACCCACCGTTAAAAAAGAACTTAATAAATTACTAACTGCAAAGAAAATTTTCCTGGTAAGGCACACACAGTGGGTGTCAAATCTAGTCCGTGTAAGGAAAAAAAGTGGGGAAATTCAACTCTGTGTCGATTTTCAGAACCTAAACCAAGCATCTGATAAAGATAACTACCTTGTTCCTCCAATGGAAAAATTTTTATAGCAGGTGTCTCATTCTAAAAGTCTATCTTTGTTAGATGGCTTTTATGGATATAATCAAGTCCTCATGTCTCCCTCATATCATCTTAAAACCACATTTTGTACCCCATGGGGCACTTATGCCTACAAGAAAATTCCTTTTGGACTGATTAACGTCGACGCCACTTTCAAAGACCAATGGACATTTCTTTATGTGGCTTCATTAACCAATCGGTCGTGGTCTACCTTGATGATGTCACTGTATCCTCTAAAAATAATAAAGATCACTTGTCTCACCTCAGGGCTATCCTGGAACGATGCCGCAAGTTTGGCATATCTCTCAACCCTAAGAAATTGGTCTTTGCAGTAGAACAAGGAAAAATACTTGCTTTGTAGTGTCTAAATATAGAATTTTTATCGACCCTAAAAGAACCCAAGCTATTGCTAAGCTCTCCCCTCCCTCTTCCAAAAAATCAATGCAGTCCTTTATGGGCAAGATTAATTTCGTCAAAATATTTGTCCCAAGCTTCTTCGAAAAGGTAATACCATTGAAGAACTTAATTAAAAAGGATGTTTTGTATCGTTGGGGACCACAAGAAAGTCAAGCTTTTGACTCCATTAGAAAATAAATAGTAGAATCCCCTTCCTTGATGAGTCTCGATTTTTCGCAGGATTTCACTGTTTATACCTTTGCTTCTAACCAATATTATGTTGTTGTGATAACACAAAAAAACATTGAGAGTAATGAGATACCCATTGCCTTCATGAGATCATATTTCAAAGGAGAAGATCTTAACTACGTAGATCAACAGGCATATGATGTTTTTAAAGAAGTAAAACACTTCTGATCTTACCTGCTAAAATCCAGAACCAAGGTTATTGTTCCTTACCCAATTGTAAGAAACCTGTTAGTAAAAAAAGAACTAGGTGAGAAAAGGGAAAATTGGATGACATCATTACAATAATATGACCTCGAAATAAGCCATGCACAGATTGTTAAAGGTCAGGGCTTGTGTAAACTAATGGTTGATTCAGTTAAAGAATAGGAAAGTCAAATCAACACCTTAACTATAAATCGGCATAATGAAAAATAGATCAGCTGTGCACAAGTTGCTGCCAATTCTCGGTATGAGAACATTAAATTTTATTTGACACATGGATCTGCTCCTTGCCATCTTGATACTAAAAACAAAAGACCACTCAGCCTAAAATATACATCTTTCCAGTTAATAAATAATGTATTATTTCAAAATAATTTTGATGGTGTTCTTATGCGTTGTTTAGAAAAGGAAGAATCAGAGAAAGTACTTTCTGAACTTCATGCAGGTGAAGACGGTGGTCACTTTGGTGGAGACACCATTTCTCACAAAGTGTTAAGAGTTGGATACTATTGGCCCATTTTGTTTAAATATGCCCATGTGTTGTGTCGTAAATGCATAATTTTCCAGAAGGCTGCAGGACGGGTGAAAAAGGCAGCTTTCCCCTTGTAGCCTGTCACTATAGATTCCCCTTTTCATCATAAGACCGATTAATCCTTCTTCTTCAAAACAACACAAGTATATCATTATAGTAATGGATTATTTTACCAGATGGTCTGAAGTTGTACCTTTGAAAGTGGCAAACAGAAATCAGGTAGTATCTTCCTTAACTCTCATATCGTCACTCAATTCAGCATTCTTGAATGTTTGGTCTTTGATAACGCCTCTTACTTTTCATCCATCGATATGAATGTTTTTGCTTTTAGAAAAAGGGATTGAACTGAAATATTATGCCAGCTACTACCCTTAATGAAATGGTTTAGCAGAATCAACAAACAAAAATTTAATCAAGATCATTAAGAGGACAGTTTCAGAAAATCATAAGAACTGGCACAATCCACTGTATAATGCACTTTGGGCTGATAGGGTGACACCAAAAGAATCTGTTTGTAATTCCCCTTTCTTTCTTATCTATGGAAGAGAAGTAATTATCCCTCCACATTTTCTACTTCCTTCTCTGCAATTGTCACAGAAAGTTCAAGAAGAGGAGTGTCCTCGCCTAAAAAGTCGATTTAATGCCTTATTAAAATTGGAGGAAGTAAGGGCACAAGAAAAACAAAAACTGGACCAGCATCAGCAAATTGTAAAAAGTTGGTTTGATTCAAATTCTTATTCAGATAGGAAATTCGATGTCGGAGATTTGGTTCTCAAGTGGGAGGGAGAACACACCAAGTTCCAGAATTTGTGGTTGGGACCATTTGTAATTTATGAAAAATTAGGTCCCAGCTCTTTCCATCTGCAAAATTTGGAGGGACAGCCAAACACTTTCTCAGTGAATGGCTAGGCTCTCAAAAGGTATTTCACCTGATGATTCCAGATCCACCTCTTTGTACATATTTTTTTTGTTTTTGTTTTAATTTTATTTTCTATTTTTTATTTTGGTTATTTTCATTTTGCTTGTTTTTATTTTGTTTCTGAATAATCATATATGTGTCACCATTTCGTTTTTGGAAGGGAAATCATAATTTTTATCCAAGAGAAATAGTTGATGACTTTTCAAAGCACCGGTGCTGTAAATGCTAAAACTTAGATCAGCACAAGAAAATTCCTTCTCAAAATAGTGTTGTTGGTTTCTCTTCAAAATCTCGAGAGGATACAATTATCATTAATAAAACTCTTAACGGTGTCCTTGTTTTTAAGAAAACAACTCAATTATACCTTGTTTTCCTTGAGATGGTTTCTTAACAAAAATCTAAGTGTTCAGATCATGGTAAAGATCATTAAATGAGAAGATCAATTATATAAGATCATTTTTTTTTTCAAAATCTAAAATTTTCAGTATCACCCCACTCTCTTGAATATCTTAAAGTTTATACAAATTTATAAATTAATTCTAGAGAGTTGAAAGCACTACAAGGTGTGGGAAGTGTTTTTAAACCTGTCGAGACACTGAACATGTCTGCTGGCAGTGGGTAAATGCATGCATGATACCAAGGCAACTTCGTCAGGGTATTAAATGGGCCTGCTGGCAGCGAAGCAATGTTGGGTTTAAGAAAATTTTCAGGTATGTACTTTTGAATTAATCAAAGAATAAAGATGTTCTTTATCATGAATGGATGACTCTTGGACAAGATAGAGGTGTTAGAGTGGGTTAAATGACATCCTTGTCGACGCTATGGACGTCTGCTGGCAGAAGTGGCCAATAGTATCGAAGGCGGTTGCCTAAAACTTTGTTTTGCTCATAATCTAGATTTGATACTAGATAACATTTTGAAAGAAACGCATATGATGTTGCACTATGTTATTTCTTGAATTTTGATCCGAATTCTTTATGTGTTGTCAATTGTTTCTCAAATCTTCATTTTTTCTGATTCATCCTAACATGAAATTTTGGTGATGCAGAGATAATTGCTTCGCCCAGTATGTCGTCATTGTTGGAAACAACACATGATTTTTTATATTGTACATGATTGAAAGAATTTGCATGTTTTTGTAGCTACCATCACCTCATTTTTGTAAACATTTTTTTAAGGGTTTCAAGTGAGTATTGGGTGAAATCCTACCTTATTGATATGTACTGCTTCGATTTTCGATTGTTTTATTTTAATTCATGACTGAAAGAATGAATTAAACATAAAAACTTAGCTTGGTGTTATAACTTTTGTGCTTTAGAATCATATTTTAAAGGTCATCCATATTTAATTTAAATCCAAATCTAATGGTTGAATGATCTATTTTCGATATTTTGGTTTTAATATGGTTGTTATAGGGTTTGATAGTCTAATTTTGATTTGTGAAGAGCCTTTGATATTTTTGATAGTCCTCTCGCAAATTCAATGGTCGTACCAACAATCATACAACTGAATACACACCTGTTGTACTTGCATCCTCACCTCACCTTGCTGGATTAACATATTAATGAGCCATTCATTACATGCATAGAGTTTAAGTACTCTGTATGTTTGTCTCTCATCACAAGGGATGGTATGGATTACAATCAAACCCCTGGTTTTCACTCCCACTATCTAAGTAAGGATAACACACATGATATGTTACTTTTTGTGTCTTCACTCTCCACTCGGACTTGTTCCTACTGCTCCCATGATCTAAACCTAAAACTATCCAAAGTAATTTCAATTGCATTCTAGTTACATTTGTCATGGAGCCTATCATTCTCTTGGAGCTGAATGGATGCCAGGATTTACTTTCTCACGATGATGCGATTGAGGACCTAAAAGGTCAAGGCTAGGATGTTTTCCTTAAGAAATTTGAGGGTTATAATATTCAAGTGGCTAAATCTTTCGCACAAACCTTCGATGGTTATAAAGCTAAAATTGGGGACACACAGTTAGAATTGACCGAGGAGTTTGTGAGAAAAGAAATAGGGCTTCCATCAAAGGGTGAAAAATGGTTCAAAAACGTCTGAATTGAAGGAGTCCCGTGGATTCTGTTTATGAAATACCAAAAAATCAACTGTTATGTGAAAGGTATTTTTATCTCCCTGGTAAAACCTATATGGAATAGTTTGTTGTTAATTCTCAAGAAATTCATGACATGCAAAGGTTGATACGGATTGGTATTCCTCTACCATATCCATTTACTCATGCATTTCATTGGTTTCGATTTAGATATGCCATTTTACTTGTATAAAAGTCTATATAAGATGTCCAAACAATATAAAAGATAGGGTGTTGATTCAAGCCTCTTCCATCACGGATTGGTCAAGATATTGTTGATATATCACCTATCGACTATAGGTTATTGTTGGGAGAATTTCTTGATGAGGAATGGTTTTTCCCAGACTGTTCATATAGCAAACCCTAACTTAGTCAAGACAGTGATTGAAGACCAATTCGACATTTCGATCAATGGACCAAAGTTTATCAACAGAAACCCTCTAGACGTAGGGATGCCAAATAAGTCTTCATCTATAGGATTTCCTAAGAAAGAGACTGTTGAATTGAAGGTAATTGACCCTCTTGTGCCTGAGATTGATGCTAGCCTAAACATTGTTATTAAGTTGGTTGTCGAGAAACCTTGCAAAGGAACAAAACAAGAATGCACAAACTCAAGGTTCAAGAACAAGAAGGAAAGTAACCTAATTTTAAGGAAATTAAGGAACCGAAATGATACTCATCTGAGCTCGATCAGTCCGATCGAGATCGATGAGGGTTCGGATCCTAAGATAGAATATTTTCTAGTTCTGGAAGATCCAGAATTTCAAGGTTCCAGGAATAAAGTTATCGTTCCTACTGAACCTTATGATTTCATGACAAATTTTCCACAATGCCTTAAAGGTAAAGAAGGGTTCTTCGGTATTGAGCATGATCAGAAGAAAAAAACAAGTAAGACTGATACGTCCCTGTTTAACTATGCACTTCATTGACCTGTCATCTATTTTTCACAATGTGATGTATGTTTCCATTGGGTCGAGCGGTATTACACCGACATTCCTCTCATATAGTCCAGAATTAAACCTCTTACTTCCCATAATGATTTGTTGAGGCAAGAAAACCATGATCTCAAGGCGCACGTTGAGAGGAAAGATAAATGTATCAAGAGATCAAGAAACATAGTCATCAAGAATGGGACCATTGTCAAGGCGATAATAAATTCTGAACTACCCGACCCCTCTTTAGTTAACGTTTAATGGTAAAACAATTTTATTCTATTTCTATTGTCTAATTCAAAATAAGTCGATTTGAAGTTTGATTTTATTTACTAAAATTAAGACTGGCTACAAAATCTTCAATTATGTAGCCAAGTCTCTTTTTTTACAAAATTTAGTAATTAGTTATGATTAATTGTTTTTCTAATTTATTAAAATTGTTTGTTTTTTTTAGGAAATTGGAGATGTTGTTGTTTATTACTGGGAGGAAATGTCTTTCAGTTATACACAAGTGATTAGTAGTTTCATTTTCTTAATTTTTTATAGAAACTTTTATCTATTTTTTAATAAACCAACTCTGTTATAAGTGGTTTCCAAACACACTATTTTTGTAATTTTACTTTATGTTGGGAGATCCATCTCTATCTTGTGAGATATGAGTATCTAGATCCCATGATACTTTAAATACTATTCACTCTATTAGTGAAAGGATCATCATTTCTTGGAACATATTATGGACATGTAATTCTCATAACTGAATGGACAAGTGATTCACATTGCGGCTTTAGACCTGGGTGACACTGTTCGATTTATGTTTTTATTTTTATTATGGAAGATTGATATGTTATGTAACTTTAGTCTCATGAGCATGTGATGTTTCATTTTATTCAGTGCTTTAATTTTTCCTATAACTTTTTGTTTCATACATTATATATGTGATCACCATTTCAACTTTAATATCATGATTTATCCTTGATGTTTAGTTGATTTTTCCAATGAATGTTTCATATTAAAGTTTCTTTTACTATAATCATTCATAATCACAAGGTCACTTGATCTACATTTTTGTTACTCTGTTCTTATATCCTAGTTTCCAATAAAAACCTTGAGTTTACTCGGGAGACATTATTACAAGTCTGTCGCAAATTTCTCTCACAGGCAATATAGATGGAAGTTTCGATTGCACAGGGATATAGACATCGTATGAGATTAATCTCAGGTTAGTTTTATTTTCATTTAATTTATGTTATTAGTCTATTTTATTAGTGAAATGAGACAGTTTAAATTGGTTGTGACCATTAATCTATCTTTGTTTCAAATCATGTTTTATTAGTATTGTTTTTTAGTTCTTAGATCTTAGATTATAAAACATAAAATATAAAAATATGTTCTTTATTTATCTACTTTCGAAAACAATTACCAAACATTGATTTTGCAAGGCATTCATCAGAAACTTGCAATTTGTAAATACTTTGTTCATAATTGCATATATATATTTATGTTTTTGAAACACTTGTAAATAATTAGATACATGTATATAGTATTATAGCTTTATCTTTAGAGTAGGTTATTTCTTTGTTTTAGGACCCTAGTTGGATAACGAAGCCATTAATCCCATCAGAATAGATTACACCAAATGGCTTGGGTTAATTAGAAAACCCCGGTCCGGATCTATTCTTCCATTTGATGGTGAGTCACTGATGCCCGTCAACAAAACCTACTTATATGTGAAAGTTATGTATAGTTATTGTTTATGTGATTAATGATCGTTGTTATGTGATTCACTTACATCATGCAAGATTTAAATAAAAGGTTTTGGTTCATGAATAACACTTTACATTATATGTTAAAATGAATCAATAGGTACCATACACATTATAAACAAACTATCTAGTTTACAAATTTACTCGATGAGTAACATGGAAATCACATATGATAGTTATGTGGTTATGGATTATCTTGTTTTTGTAAAACCACAAGTTGAATCAATTAAGTGATAGCTAGATAAGTTTGATACTAAAGTGACCTAGATGTTGTGGACATCTAAATAGAAATGGTATGCTATGAAGAATTATATTTTTATTTAATTATTCATTCGATACATTGCTATGATATTTGGGCAAGTGTGGGCTTTATAGGAATCACAGTTTCTCAAACTAGTTATTCAGTGGCAACACTCTAAGAACAAAAATAATGACATAGTATAGTCAATGATAGGGTGTTGACCCTAGTTCTAGAAGGAGGGGTGAAGGTATTTCCTAACATTTATTCTCTAAAATTTGAATCCATGAGAGGGCAGTGTTAATCCATGATCCCTTATATGTTTGATGGTGATTGTCAGTTGCATGTTGGGGAATCTTGGTCAAGATAGTTGACACTTTCATTTACGAGTTATAATTGGGGTTAGGTCAATGTATTTGACACTATGGATAATTTTAAGGATGGAATTTTATCTCAAAATGTAGAAACTATGGTGAATCTTACTAGTCCTTAATATCCAAACTATAAAATGTTTGGCGATATTTTTGTAAAAATATTCATATTTATAAGGATTTTATATATTTTCTATAAAATTTCATCTATTTTTAAGGTAAAATAATTTTATTCTATAGAACTTAGGCGAAACACTTTTATAAAAAATGGAAATTGGCGAATCTTTTTTTTGGGAAAAAGCATGGAAAATTAGCCCATGGGAAAAGTTTATCCCCTAAAAGTTTCCCTGGTTGACACTAGCATAATATCGCAAAGGAAAGGATAGGATGTGGAATATGGAAGTAGGTTAGGGAGGATGGGTAATTCATAGTAGACTCTTGCGAATTAGAGATGAAAACTTAATTCCTTACTTGGTTTCCTTTTTTGTTTTAATTGATTTCTTACTTTATGATCTTGGTGTAATTTTTAAGTCATATTGGATTATTCCATATAATTTAGTAAGATTTATGGATGTTTTGTTTAAAGGGATTACTATCATGTCATCTTGGATGAGACAACATAGGAACTATTAATTAGATGTGATGATTGATTACCCATGAATTATTGTAATCATGTTAATATAGATTACTAAATGATGCATTATTAGATTTATTATTTTTCATACTTGATTGTGAACATACATGAATTACACATTGGAGGGAGTCAGGTTTTATCATTAGTGCATGTGCAAGTTATGTGTATTATACCTATGAATACATATGTTGTGCATGTATGCTAGTACAACTAGTTGAGGTACTAGTTACTGAACTAGGTTATTAAGTACTTAATCAATGGTTGAATAGTTATGAAATTAATTTGCATAGGTAAATATATATAGTAGCATTAAATGTAACACACCCAACTGATGCAGACCCCCACCCCCTCCTAGGGTCCACATGACCTCTTGGTTTAGGATCGTTAAATTTCAGAGCTGGATCATCTCTTGAGCCCCTACTGAGACCCCAAAATATTACACGGGTCCTTCATTTCTCATGGGAAGTTCAAATGCTAGACCCACGACTGCTTTTCCTAAGCCCCTTTCAAATACCTTTTAAAATCAATTTCAATCCCAAGCCCCCTTGTTTCATCCAAAATCTCATATGACCGTGGGTTGTGACCAGGCGCCAAGAACAACGCTCTATTTCAACACTCCAGAGCTTCGAGCTCCGAGAGATTCAGCACCACCACTTTCCTCTTCCTCTGAATATGCAAATTGGAGAACTACCGAACACTGAAGGGGATCAATAGTCCACAATCCACGGGCTGATCTACAACTCACAAAAGACTTCAGGATTTTGGGCTTTGGCCCAACTGCCCGCTTCAACACACTATACTCGTGAAGTTATGAACTCGGAATCCGATCGGATAGTTCTGATGTTCCCACATATCAACGACTTACACTTACTCTAGACTCTAGGACTTCGGAGATTTTCGCTTCACTACACCTCCAGTTCCCCAGAGTGTCGAACTTCAAAGTGATGTGATCCGCCTCCATGTGTCCTCACAAATAGATGGACAAGATCAACTGTGGCCTTCGGGAACCTTCCAACCATGCACCTTGTTTCTTCCCAAACTCCGAACCAAGGATGATTTTAGGGGCTAAATTTCGTTCATGGGCTAATTTTCCATGGTTTTTCCAAAAATGAGATTCGCTATTTTAAAAATGATTCGCCCAAATTCTATATGATAACATTATTTTACCTTAAAAATCGCCAAAATTTTATAAAAACTATATAAAATACTTAGAAATTTGAATATTTTTACAAAATTATCGCCAAACATTTATAGTTGACATATGAAGGATTAGTAATATTCGCCAAGGTTTCTACATTTCAAAATAAATTTCCATCCTTAAAATCATCCCTGCTCCGAACTAACGAAGGTTTGATCGACCCTCCACATGTCCTTCTCTAATAGACGGATAGGATAGACTCCAGTCTTCAGGCCTCTGGGAGTCCTCACAACTCTGCACTTTGTTTCCTATGGAGTATTGGACCTCCAGACTCTCAGATCTCCTTCCACACATCTAGTGTAGTCAATGACCAATATTTACTCCAGCTCCCAACCCTTCGATATTTCTCAACTCAACTCAAACCAATTCCTCTGGAGTGTTAAGGATTCAAACCATGGGATCTAGTGACATGTGTGTTGACGATTAAAAATTGTCAACGAAGTTTTGCCCGCAAAGTACTGCTAAAGATTATTATTATAGAAACTAAATAATAATAGTAGGTGGGACCCCCTTGAACTATTGGAGAGCATATCTGTTCATTTTTAATGTTGAGATGATGTGCGACATGACTCACATGGTTGATGAAGATATTGTTGGTATTGGTTATGAATTGAGCTTATGAAAGGTTGCTTCCTTATGTTACTACAACCTATTCTATTCATTAATGTCATTACTATTTATTCTTTTCGCACCTTCATAACAAACATGTTAGTGAAATTATATGAGAGGAAAAGAAATATAACAAATTCAAAGAAAAGGGAACTAGTTCTGCAATACCACATGCAAATAATTTGAAGGAAATGAGAAAAAAATTCTAGGGGAATATTATAAAGCTATCCTAACTATACTACCTGCATGAAAAGACTTGATGATTATTGCTAAAACCTAGCTAGCAAGTAAATGGTTATGAAATTATGATTGAATTACATGTTTAATATGCATATGGTTGAAATGTTGGTGGCGCATTTGGCAAGGTGATAATGTTAATGGTTATGCAATGGTTAACGAAATTATATGGCTGATATAAATATGGTATGTTTGGATAGATTGAACATCGGTGGTTGATTTGATAAGGTTGTGAACATTGATGGTTAGGAGATTTTGTTTAATATTGAAGCCCACCATGCACTTGATAAATGAAAAGTCATTGCTTCCCCTTCCTCACCCTCCAATGACTCTGACAAATCCATGTCTTCCTAGATGTATTTGAGGGACGATTGTTCCCATGTGATCAGCATGATTAGGCCTAAGGTATCTGCATAGCCAAAGGCAAACTCAAGAAAATCAAGAGGTGACAACAACAATCAAGGAAGGGTTGCATCATATACTGGGAAATATGGTTTTTGAGATTTTATTATATCTATTGTTTTATGACAGTTGACTTCAGGGATTTTTGGATAGCATGTTTATTTTGGATATATGAGTATTATTTTTGAAATAATTTCAAATTTCATAAGTTTAAATTGCCAAAAGTAAATATGTTGATGGGAGGAACAAGGAGGTATGTTTTTCTTAACTAATGGTTATGTTATGATTGTTATGATTGTTATGAACTAAAGGGAGTCACAATCGGTCCCACCTACTAGTTATTATTTAATTATGACCCTTATTATAATTATTACTCTTCCCCCTAACTAAAGTTAGTTGAGTCTTTGTTACACATTATTTCCGTCACCCTCATGATCATTAATGATGTAAAACTATCTGCTACCTTTAGATGGGTCAGTGGCCTGAATTCCTAAAGAAAGAAGGGAGAAGAACTTTTCCTGAGAGATGAAGTTGTGTTTTTCTCTGTAAAACCCCTATTTTGGAGGATTTCCGCGGGCTGCAGCATAGCTAGGGTGTGTAAATGCCTGATTTCCATAGGCTGCACCATAGCTAGGGTGAGGAAATGCCTGATTTCCACAGTCTACACTATAGCTAGGGTGCGGAGTTTCCATAGGCTGCACAATAGCTAGTTCGCAGCGGCCTTCATACGTGGGAAAAATTAGCATTTTCTTGATGCTTCTAGAAGGAGAAGCTTCTATGATGAGGTGGCCTCCAAATGGTTTGAATATTAATCGCTTTCATGGTTTAGTGGGATCATCCTAACCTCCTCACCTTATCCTCTTCATCTTATAAAAGGAGGGGAGCTCTCATGGAACGGGTTAGGAGTTGGTTTTAGAGTTGGATTGAGCTTGAGCTTGATTGGGTTGGAAAGTTCTTGAGCTTGTTAGCTTGTTTAGATAGGCTTTGAGCTTTGTTTTGTCAAGATAGATGTCATATCTATAGTCTTAGAATCCTTGGAGCAATAAGTGTTTGGGAAGCAAGGAATCGTTGGAAGGAACCTTACAACATCAAGGCATCTGGTTGTAATCTCTCTTCCTATTATTAATATGATACAGTGGAATGTATCTTTCCCATAGAATTATGGTTATTTTATTACATAATTCCTTGATCATATGCATAGGTTGTCATTGAATATACTTTACTACTTTCACTTTGATTGGTTTGTGTCTCACTGCAGGATCAGTATCACAAGAGCACCGAAACAAAACAAAAACAACAAAGACATAAGGAAGTGACATTTAAAGGTATGTCTATCGTCTTTTGTTTGGTAGTAAATTTGATGATTAGAGCCTAGGGAAAGCGCCATGTCCTGTCATGTTTTGTTCTAGATCTAGGTGGATCTAGAGGGATCAACTCATGTCCGCACTTAATGATTATCCCGATAACAAAATTGGTGACCATACTGGGGAACATATTGTTTTCCTAGTTTGTCTTTCTTTCTTGCTTTGATTGCTTGGGTTCTATTTTACTGAGTCATTGGGAGATCTAGATGAACTCTTTGCCTGTTTGAATTCAATGGAAAACCTTCATACTTTTTATTTTTTCCATTTGTTGTTTGATTTCCGCACCCCACTTTGAGGGACAGTGCGGCGTTTCCGCACCTTACTGGTCTTCTGGCCAAAGGAAATCAAGGATTTACACACTGTATTGGTCTTCTTTCCTGTGGAAATCGGGGATTTCTGCATTGTATTGGTCTTCTGGCCTGCAGAAATCAGGGATTTCCGCACTGTGTTAATCTACAGACTGCGGAAATCGGGAAAAGTTTGATTTTTAAGGGTTTTTCCTTACCCAAACCTTGTTTTTGGTTTTGGGGTGAATTTTATGATTTGTTTACAGTCTGCTTGACATCTTTGAAACTGCTTTTAGCCATATTTTCTTTGTTTTCTTTTGAAAGATTTGTTTCTTGCTTTGAGTGTCTTTAATTTACAAAGCATTGTCTTTTCTTTAGAATTGTTTGGTGAAAGAACTTTTTTTTCTTTTATTGAATAGTTCATGTTAAAAGAGAAAATTGTTTGGGTTCCTTTTTTCCATGTCGATTCTTTATTGCTTTTAGCTATCTTTGAAACAAAAAAAATATTTCTTGCTTTACATTAGATTGGGGGCATCCTGGCATTTGATTTCTTGAAGATATTGATATTGATGAATTTAATATATTTTGGGACATTGTGCATATGGGAATGATAAATGTTTTCTCCTTCTCATATCATAGCTTTCATCGAAATGAAAAGATTGCATCTTCATCTCTTTGTATAACTTTCGAGTTGGTCAAAACACCATATTGTCCACACCATTTTCCTCTTGAATAACAACAGCCATAAAATAAAGCACTTATAAAAATTGGTTAGACATTTTTACATTTTCTGGTAGCAAACCTACATTAGATTAGTTGTAGGGCTTTGGAATAAGTGTGAAAGATAAATTTCCAAAGCTGCAAACAAACATAGAAACTTGTGCTAGGGAGCGGTGAAATCCACTTGCTACATTTTGTCCTACGAATCCCTTCTCACACAAGGGTCAATCACGAGGTCGCATTAAGACTGGCAAAGTTACTCACCCTGCTTTGTTGGTCTTGGTGTAGAGATTGTGTGTATTATGGGGGTCGCTTGAAGGTATACCCACAATGATGAGTGGAAGCCTTTCAAGTCAATTTTGGGCTAGATACCCTACCCTTGTGCGTGGATCGGACTGTCAATTGTTTCCACAGGCATCACTGTAGTGATTGGTAACCTTAGTGGCCTATCTCTTTAGGGTCTTTACACAAGGTGACTGTGGAGGGGCAAGTCTTCACGGTACCTGGAATCGACATTGGCCAAACTCACTCGAGCTCCTTGGTGGGTATACCCACGTTTATGTGTGGGACCTTGCACCAGGGTGTAATTCCATTAAGTAGGTCGTCAATGTAACTTTTCCACCCACTGTATCTCAGCCCCTTCTTACTTTTTTCCCGTGACGTTGTATTTCATCACCAACTAGTGTGCTCGTTGTCAAAATGTTTTGCTTGTTTGCTTGCTTCCTAGATTTTTAGTGTGTGTTGCTTGTTTTCCCTAGAGGATTCTAGGTTGGATATTTTTTTTAATGGCATCAGTTCCCATAATGACCAATGAAGGAGCCCCTACTCGAGGGGAACCTTTTGTTTTTCCTTCTTATGGAAACATTGGTCCACCTCACATCGCTACTTTGCGTCTTCCAGGTCTCACAATTGGATTACTGGTATGGTTGTTTTCCACTCAGATAATACCGAATGCAGTTAGTTCTTTAGTTGTAATCACTTCCCCCCAAGGACATCAACCTCACGTTGATCCTTCACCATCTTCACCAGTAAGATCTTCTTCACCTTCTTCACTTGCAAGGTCTTCTTCCATTTCATCTTCTTCGTTGAGTGAAAGCTATAAAGCTAGTAACTCAGTGAATAGGAAGAAGAAGAAAGGGAAGAAGAAGAAGAAGAAGAATAAGCAAGGATCCAAACTTCCAACCACTTCTAGACATGTTGGAAAACAACCAATTACTGTTAATCATGTTGGGAGTGTTGATGATGTCAAGATCACCCAAACAACCCATAAGCCCAAGTACCCTTGCAGGCTTTGCAAGGGTATACATCTTCTTAAGGATTCCCTGGTCTATCCAAAGTTATAGAAGCATGGTCTACACACCCTCACCAACCCATGTCGTCAACCTATGAACAACATGTTGGTGACCTCCCATCAACTAGTCAAGATACCATTGGGAAGAAGAAAAGTAGAGCCAAGTTCCCGTGTATGTTATGCAAAGGGCGTCATCTAACTCACCTTTTCCCTAATATGGAATAAGCCTCGAAATTACTAGAATGCATGACTGTTTCATCGCCTCAACTTCCATATCCTTATTGCAACCCACCTATAGGTAATTGAATGATCAATCCGGTTTCCCCGTCGGTCAATCTGGTTGATCAAGTGGTCAATCTGGTCACATCCTTAGTTGAACAAGTTGACCAAGTGGTCAATCCGATCCCATCCTTGGTCTATCCCACTCTCTTGTTCGAGAGTGAAACCCAAGTGGTCGATCCTTTTCCAAGCGTCGACCCCATTCTCCCCTTGGAGAATGCAACCCAAGTGGTTGATCTGATCTCGTCATCGGTCGATCCTACTCTCCTGCTTGAGAGTAAGCCCGATATTGCCCACATTTTTCTTATTGATACAGACTCTACCATGCCAGGGGGTATTCCTCATTCTCCCATGGAACCCCTCCCAAGTAATGAGGCCATCCGTTTTGATTGGGGTGTGCTAACTGGACCTTGTCTTCCCTCTCACATTCTTTCCATATTACAATGAAAGTTTGTGGTCTAAACGTTCCTCAGATGTTGATAGATGAAGGTGTGTTCATTAGCATTTTGTCCTCTTTCACTTGGCATGCTTTGGGTTGTCCTCATCTTTCTCTGGTTATGCATAATTTGTTAACTTTTAACAGAAGAACCAGTCAACCTTTAGGGACCCTTCCTCAGTTTCCTGTAACTTTGGGAGGGAAAACTGTCTTTATTGATGTCATGGTAGTCCAAGACCCCTTGGATTTTTCTTTACTCCTTGGGTGGGATTATGTCTATGCCATGAAATCTATTGTGTCCACTCTTTTTCGCGTGATATATTTCCCTCACGATGGAAGAATGGTGACTATTGATCAACTTTAATTCATTGGTCCTGACTGGATTACCTCCCTAAATGGTTCTTATATGCAGACGGTATCACCCCCACCACATGTTAATTATGTGGCATTGTCTCCCGTGACTTCATCTTTTGATGACCTAGATTTGGTAGTTGGCATGGTTATCTCTTCAATAGGGTCGTTAGATTTTGATCTCCTTACCCCTATCGCGGCCCTCGATATGTGTTCCTTCCAGAGTGTGTTTCTTTCGTCAAATGAAGATCTCTTGGAAGACATGACCGAGTTTTGTCCCTTGACATGGTGTCCTTCCAGAGCATTGTCCTCTTGGAAGACGTGATCAAGAAGGGCTTTGAGCATGGTTTTCTGATTTCAATCTCATTAAAAAATGAAACCATCTTTGAGCATGGTTTTTTGATTTCAAGCACGTTAAAAAATGAAACCAGTCATGAGGATAGTTTTTTTCATCTTTGTGGCAACCTCATTAAAAAAATGAAACAAAGGTTATGGGCATAGTTCTTGTTTCTGTGTCAAACTCGTTAAAAAATGAAATAGAGGTCTAGGGATTGAACCTGGATTCACGAGCATAGTTCTTCTCTGGTGTCAATCTCGTTAAAAAATGAAACAGCTCCCCCTCTTTGTTTGAGTCAAGTCATTCGTCTAGTATTTGAAGCTTCTTTTCCTTTGCCTTTGCAGTTGGATGAAATGAAGCTTGGGGGGCATTTGGCTTTGGCCTCTCAACTTCATGTTGAAGTTGATTCGCTAGTTTCTTAAGCTGGGGGTAAGTACCAACCATACCTTTGTTATGTGTTGGGAAGTTCAAGCATAGTTTTCTATGGTTCAAGCTTGTGTAAAAATGAAACTACCTACCTCAAGCATAGTTTCGTCTAGTTCAAGCTTGTGTAAAAATGAAACTTGGTCCAAGCATAGTTTTGTTTAGTTTTTAAGCTTGTGTAAAAATAAAATCTATCTCAAGCATAGTTTTGTTTTGTTTTTTTTTAAAGCTTGCATAAAAATGAAAACAATCTCGAGCTTAGTATTTGTCCATTCTCATGCTCGTAAATCAATGAGAATGCAACCGAGTAGACTTTTATCACTTTTTTGGACTCGTAAATGTCATATGAAAAAGGAACCCCCTGGAGTTCCCTTTAATCTCTTTTCAGACTCTTTAAGCATGAAGATATTGTCAAGTGATCTTGTTATTTTCACGCTCGTTAAAGTATTAGAAAGCATGTTTGTTGAGCAATAATTTATCTCTTTTTCGGTCTCATCAGAATACTTTATGAAAAAGGAATTGATAGAGTTCTCTTTAAGTGTTTTTCAGACTCTCTAAACATGAAAAACCCCTGAGTTTTCTTTCTTTGAACTCGTTAAACAAACATCAAAAGACCCATATGGGACCGAACCACTCCATTCTAGGGTTTTTTAAACATACTCCGAGGGACTCATCCAAAGGATGAGCTTACATTACAATAATATGTTATCCTCCTCAAGCTTGCATAAAAATAAAGAGGTACTCTTCAGAAATGGTGGGGGGGGAATTGGGAAAGAAATGTGTATAAACCTGTATTCCATGGAAGAGTCAATTTTTGAACATGGTACCCTTTCACTTGCTTTGTGTCTAGGTTGGAAAATTTGCTTGTCTCTTGATCATACTCCTTTGTAAGATTACAAATTGGTCTGTGATCCCTATTGTTGAGTCATTTTTTCCAAGATAGTTGTCGTGTCATAAATATGTTCAAAAATATGTTCAACCCGTAAATCCTTCTATTGCGTCGGCCATTTCTGTAGTCCTTAAGCCTTCTATTGCATCGTACATCCCTGAGTCATTCCTGAATCACTTGTTACTCTGATCTACATCAAATATTTTTACCTATTTCATGTCATTGATGGAGGATACATTAAGGCCCTCTTATGACGAGTCTTTTCCTGTTGACTTCAACTCATTATCCAAGAATTAGACTTAGAAATCAATTGGTACCTTGGAACTTGCATGCCTCAATGTCAAGTTTCCTTGCTTTCAACAATGGGTTTTCATTATTGACCCTTGATCGTAAGATTCCACCAAGTGTTTGACTTCAGCTCATTAATTCGCATTCGTTGGATTGTACTAGAGTACCTTGGGAGTCATTGACATTAACGATGATTTCTCTCGCACTTGTTAATGGTGTTCATTAATGACCAGTAATCAAGTGGTTTCTACCATGTTCGACATCAACACATGTATTCACATGGTTAGATTCATACTTAGAGTGGTGGAGATGAAGAACCTGAACCTTTTCTCATAGATTCAAGTTGCGTTGGAGTATATTCAGTTTGTACTGTGGCATGGATCCACAGTGTATGTTTGGTGGCCATAACCTGTATTACCTGACATGGATCTTTGCATGTCAGCAGTTATGCTTTGAGTCATTTGTATTCTGAGAATGGGAATGCCTACCTCAGTGATGATATATTATTTTATTGTATTCCCTTGTTTGTTGATAGGTTTCCAACCGACATGTTCCTTGTTCCCTACACACACTCGACAATGTATTTTAGCTATCACTTTGTTCTAACTTCATACTTTGGGGGGATATTTGTTACACATTATTTCCAACACCCTCATGATATTTAATGATGTAAACTTATCTATTTCCTTCAGAGGGTTCAGTGGCCTAAATTCCTAAAGAAAGAAGGGAGAAAAACTTTTCTTGAGAGATGAAGTTGTGTTTTCCTCTATAAAAACCCTATTTTGGAGGATTTTCATGGCTTGCACCATAGCTAGGGCACAAAAATGCCTGATTTCTGCAAGCTGCACCATAGCTAGGGTGTGAAAATGCATGATTTCCATAGTATTCACTATAGCTAGGGTGTGGATTTTCCACAGGCTACATTATAGCTAGGTCGCAGTAGCCTTCGTACGTGGGAAAAATGATCATTTTCTCAATGCTTCTAGAAAGAGAAGTTTCTATGGTGAGGTGGCCTCCGAATGTTTTGGATCTTACTCGCTTTCATGATTTAGTGGGATCATGCTAACCTCCTCACCTTATCCTCTTCAGCTTATAAAAGGAGGGGAGCTCTCATCGAAAGGGTTAGGAGTTTGTTTTAGAGTTGGATTGAGCTTGAGCTTGATTGGGTTGTAAAGTTCTTAAGCTTGTTAGCTTGGTTAGATAGGCTTTGAGCTTTGTTTTGTCAAGATAGATGTCAGATCTATAGTCTCAGAATACTTGGAGAAAGAAGTGTGTGGGAAGCAAGGAATCATTGGAAGGAACCTTACGACATCAAGGCATCCGGTTGTAATCTCTCTTCGTATTATTAATATGATACAATGGCATGTTTCTTTCCCATAGAATTATCTTTATTTTATTGCATAATTCCTTGATCATATGAATAAGTTGTCATTGAATATACTTTACTACTTTCACTTTGGTTGGTTTGTGTCTCACTGCAAGATCAATATCACAAGAGCACCTAAATGAAACAGGAACAACAAAGACATAAAGAAGCGACATTTAAAGGTATATATATCATCTTTCATTTGGTAGTAAATTTGATGATTAGAGCCTAGGGAAAGCGCCATGTCCTGTCATGTTTTATTCTAGATCTAGGTTGATCTAGAGGGATCAATTCATGTCTGCACTTAACTATTAGCCCGATAACAGTCTTTTAATTAACTTAACTAATGAATTGGTTCAACTTCTTCAACCAATTTTAATTTGTTAAAAGAAAAAGGAAAGGGGGGAACAAGAGGAGGATAGAAGAAGAAGCATGCTAAGGTTTTCTCTTTGAGTTTGTGTTGATATAGTTCAGTTTTCATTCATTCATATATTCATCAAAGCCTAATTCTCTTTTGTGATAGAAGGGTCTTATTGTAGACAACAATATTCAAGGATGAATCAAATCATTCACACACTTGTTTTTTAGAGGTGTTGTTCTATCTTTGATAGTCTGTGTAGACTTGTCTGTTTGTGAATTAATTTTCATGACTGATAAAGGAAATTGTGCAGATTCAAGTGGGAATAAATCTATGGAAAGTTGATCCAGCTTTTAGAGTTCAATTTTGGTTTTCTGTCAAAGGTCCTTTTGTATGTTTCATCGGGGATGTCTAAGTTTGACTTTGGTCCAAGATTTATGTATGAGATTTTGTAAAGAAAATGACTCTTTGGTGATTTGGAATGAAATAAAGGATTTCTTTATGTCTCATGTTTATTGATTATCATCTTGGTGTCTTTACTTCTGTTCTTACATTTATTTCATTAACTGTTATATTCATAAAACTACATAAAAAAGTAAATCTCCAACAAGATTTTTGTTGAAAGACTAGCCTAAGCACTCGTAATTAATACTTGTGAGTTCGGATGTTATTTTTGTTGGCTATAAACATAGGGTGATATTCCCGTCTACTTTTCTTTAGCCAAGTAAAGTCTGAAAATTCTTGACTAAGATCAATTCATATATTTTCCTCAACATTTATTTTGGCGACCATACTGGGGAGATCCTTGATATCTCTACAGTTAATTTTTATATTAGATTTTTCATCGATACATCTGCCTTTTCAGAATTTGATTCTTTGATTGTTTTACTATTAATGATTGTTTTTGTTGCAAGGCAGCCCAATATTGAGCCCAGTCTCCAAGACCAGACCAGCATTTCTTTGAACTTATTTCATACTATTTTAGACACTGCTAGGACCCGTTCTGAGATTAACCATTCTTTGGAAGCAATTGAACGAGATATTAGTGTTCAAGAACAATTGGAAGCTAGATGTAGGCAACCTAGAAATCAACAGTAACCTTTTGTTTCTTCATTTTTGGCCTTTCTTTCATGTTCTTAGATTCTTGAGCTTCTAGAAGAAGAAGAGGCTTGTCACCTAAAATCAATCCTATTGCTGAAATAGGAAGAAGAAACATAGTGTTATCTGTCCAACAAAGTTCTCTAAGGAGGAATTTATCTAATTCATCCAACTCAACTTTCTTTCCCTCACCTATCACCCATGGGATGGAATCTATTGGAGGCTCTAGTGGCACTAGAAGTGCTACATCTTATCAATATTCATCATCATCAATGATTGGTATCTTATATCGCCACCATATCCCTGTCGAATCTACCACAAATCCCACCAAAATCATCAAAAAGTATGGACTTTTTTAGTTCGAAGAAGATGCCATGACCACACCATGGCACGTGTCCTCTCCTCTTAACCTAGCACCTACTACTCGTCCACTTCCAAATTTTAAAGAGCACCTTCCTAAGTTTTGGGGGAATAACATTGTTAGTACCAATGAACACCTAGTGGCATTTTCTAGTGCTTTTCATAACATAGGGGCTAACGAAAATGACACTTGCATGCACTTGTTTGTCAATTCCTTGGAAGGAAAAGCCACGGCTGGTTTCTTTGACCTTCCTCCTAAGATCTTATCTACTTGGGAGGAGTTAATATATTGGTTATGATCCACTTATGGGCAATCCAAAAGCCCTGCTGAGAAGTTAAGGAAATACAATAATGTCACTTATAAAGATGGTGAAACCATCAAGTCTTTCAACTTGCAATTCACTAAGTTGTACAATCGAATCCCTGAACTTATCTATCCACAAAACCAAGATGCTTTCATTCATTATTACAATGCATTACCTTCTCCCTTACATCATAGGCTTGAGGAAAAATCCATTGATAATATCGGTTCTACCCTGTACACTTTCTCGGAGTATGAAAAACAACTTGAACAAATTCGTCTACCCCAGGGAGAATCAGTTAGACAGAAAAATATGTCCGCTCTCTTACAGCTAGTACAAGATATGAATAATCATATGATAACATTTGAGCGGAAGGGTATTGTCTCCCCTCTCAACCTTGGAGCTTCATCCTCTTCTTCACCCCCTTTTAGAAATCCAGTTGAAAATAATTTTCAGCCTAAGGCTATCCTGCCTTAGAGTTGGTGTAACTTTTGCAAGGAGCACCATGAAGAAACCACATGTGAGGTAAAGAAGAGTGACATAGATAAGATCTTTGGTAAAAGACCAAAATATACTATCGTTGTCCTAGAATTTGAAGAGCCAGAGGATGTCATGGTTATTAACACTAGGAACAAAGCCTATGCTCCCAAGGGTAAATTTTATCCTCCTCCCAGCTCTTCTAGTCTGAGCTCCTCCTCAACCACTGCTACGTCCCAAGTTCCTAAAATTCCTGAGAGTCAAAGAATGACCCACCCTCCTCCCTCTTCTAAATACAATATCTTGAATCAATTGGCCAACATCAAAGCAGATGAAACCCTCCTAGACATGGTTTTCATCCCTGAACAATAGATGCATCTGAAACAATTCATGGAAGAAAAATCTTCCGTTGTAGCCAATCTTTCCGAAGAGGTAGATGAAGAGGATTATTATGTAAATAAAGTAGGTGTATGTAACTTTAGATACCCTGTAAAAATCTTCCCTTTTTATATTTCTGTAAAGATCATGGATAATATTTCCCATTGTTTCCTCATTTATGGTGGTTCAGGCCCAAGTGTCATGTTGAAGATCACTATGGATAAGCTAGACTTGTCATGTACAAACGAAAATTTCAGAAGGATTCTCTCCTATAATAGTCTACAACATACAACCATAGGTGAGATTAAAGATGTAACCTTGGTTTTATGTGTTCATCCTAAGATAAGGACAACCCTCATCATTCAGGTGATTGATATGCCTGTGATAAATTATTCAATTATCTTGGGGAGAAATTGGCAAGCCCTAATAGGTGGATACCTCTCACTCGATGGGACACATTTATCCATTCCTAGAAATGGTAAGAATATTATAGTCCTTAGAGAAGGAAGAATTTCACCCTACATAGAGATTGTTTTGCAATCTAGCGTAAACTATATTGAAGAAGACGTAGGAGTGTATTCCATATTTGTTGAAGAAGATAATATTCCTCTAGAAGGAATTGATTCAGATGATGAATTATGGTGTATGCACTTTGATGGTTCACACTCTAATGAAGGTAACAGGTCTGGTATTATCTTGGTTTCCCCTGTAGGAAAAATTTGTAATCTGTCATACAGGTTGGAGTTTGCTTGTTCAATCAATGTCCTTGAATTCGAAGCTTTGTTGTTAGGCGGTGAGAACGCCCTTAATCTTGTTTGTGGTCACCTTTCAGTTTTTGGAAATTCTGATTTTTTTGTGAACATGATATGTAAGACATGCTCTCCTAGCGACAAGTTGATGGAACAATACTCCCAAACTATTTGGGCAATTGTATTGAACCTTCTATCTTTAAAAATCACTCATGTTAAGAAGGAGTTGAATTCAATATCTGATCAGTTAGCTATCTTTGCAGCCTCTCCTACTCAGCAACTCTTACCTCACTGGCGTAATTGTGCTTTCCAATCTCTACATTGTCCATATATTTTTGAAAATGAAGAATTCTGGAAGGCCATCCCTAACGTGAGAGAATTTGTGTTGTCATTCAAAATGAACCTCTCGAGCCCAAGGAGATTATATATGTAGAAAATAATAATATTCCTGAGGGATTGACTCCTCTTGAGAGTTTTTTTTCTGTGAGTGTTGTAGGCAATAAAGAAAAATAAAAAGAAGAGGAGTTACGGAAGAAGGTGATTGAAACCATCCTCCTGAACATTAGGACATTTGAACCTTCAACCAATGTTAAAATAAAGGTCCAATGTTCGGGTAAAGAAGAGAGGAGATCCACCAGACTACTTAGTGAATCTCAAAAGTTTTTTTCTTGGTCTTATGAGGATATTCGTGGTTTTGATCCTAGTCTTATTCAGCGTATCATGAAACTAGCTAGGCAAAAACAATAATTTGTTAACTCTGCACCAAAAGCACCCTTTCGAAGGGATTTGAGAGATTTCTTAAGGGATGGAATGTTTTTTTCAGCCCACCCTGAATGGGTCTCAACTTGGAAGTTGGCCCCGGGGACCATTGGTAATATCAGAACTTGCATTAGTCTTCAAACTTTCAGGAAAGCGATTATGAGAAATCTATTTTCCTCTCTCAATATTAAAATGTTTTTGCAACGAGTTGTAGAGTCAAGGCTAAGACCCTTTCTTGACAATTTGTTTGGTTACAATAAAATCAAAGTAAAAAGGGAAATGTTCACAAAACCACTTTCATTACTAATTACGATACCATGCCTTACAAATGTCATCTTTTTAGCTTACTTGATACAGGTAATGCTTTTAAAAAAACTATGCACATGACTCTCGATGAATTGGTCAGTCTCCATCTTTGTCTTGTTGAGCTAATTGTGCATGTCAAGGGAATGATGATTACATCAGATTTCCAGGTGATCGGTCCTTTCCAAATTGTTTTTATCTTGGATACTAATTCTTATATATCAAAATATTTACAAGAGCAATTGTTTCCCTACAGCAGTGACAGCCCCCGCTTGAAATATTGCGAGGAACCTGTTAAAAAATTAATTAAAAGTACCTAGGCAAGTGTTTCTCATCACCTAGGCACCTAAGGGCTGAGAAAGTGTCTAATGTGGACCCTAGTCATTTAATTTGTGAGATTCAAATTAAAAGGTGACTTTTTGGATGCTTAGGGAAAGTGGGTAAGTAAAGTGATTTTATCCTCACTGTTGATCTCATCTAATCTCAACCATTAGATGAGATGACCCTTGAGATTCCCTCATGATGTCGCTTAGGGTAAGGAGGGAACAACATTCTTTGGTTGTTGATTCATTTGAGAGAGAGCAAGAGAGATCATTTTCGAGCTTGAGAAGAGGCCATTTTTGCAGAGCTAGGGCATGCATTCTAAGGCTGCAAACTAGCATAGAAATCAAGGCAGAAAGTACAGCATTGAAAGCAGGCCGTCAAACCTATAATTAATTGCAGAAAATTATGGAAAGTGATTTGTGGAATTTCACTCATTTTCCTGTGTGAAGACTTGGCAAGGTTATCGAGATAAGTTTTTCATTTAAATTTATGAAGATGAACATGTTGTAACATAATTTCTCTGAAGCTCCTAAATAATAAAATCTCCCTCTGTCATTGGTTTTCCCCTTGTGGTTTTTTCCAGGGTCGTTGTTAGACCGAAAATCTTTGTGTTAATAATTTTCTCAGTTTATGTGCTACTGATATTTTATTTCTGCGTTATAAATGATGTTTAGAATCCTCATGTTTCAGTTCTGAAAAATTATTTTCTGCTGTGTTTAATTGGCTATTAAAATTTTGGGTTTGGGCATTAAACATTGATTGAAAAATCAGTGACACTAAAACTTGGTTGGGGTATGAAATTTCACATGGTATCAGAGTTGAGTTGAAAGAAGCAGAGATATTTCAGCAAGTCAGAAAGTTGGGACAGTAGTCACTTCACACAGAAGATTTTTGAATTTTTCATTTTCAGCAGAAAGGGGTCAATGTCTACAGGTTTGAGAGTTGAGGACAGACTTGATGGGGCATAAAACTTTGGTTCTTGGAAGGAGAGGATGATCTTTCTTTTGCAAGAAAATGAGTTGTGGGACATTGTGGAAAATACCACAACTCATCCTATGGTGGTACCTATTGATGCTACTCTTCTTTCAGCTTACACTAAGAAGAGTATCAAGGCTAAGATGATTATTCTTGATTCCATCAAGGACAATTTGATTCCTCACTTGACGGGGAAGGCAAATGCCTATGATATGTGGGAGTATTTGACTAAATTGTACCAGAGTACTAATGAGAAACGGAAGATGGTTTTGAGGAAAAAAGTAAAGAGAATAAAAATGACCAAGGCTAAAAATGTGGTCACTTACCTTACGATATTGACACAAGTGAGAGATGAGCTTGGAGCTATGGGGAAGGCCATAGTTGACAGTGAGATTGTGAGAACAACATTGAATGGAGTTTCTAAACAATGGGTTTTTTTTGTGGAGGGGAATGTTGCTAGGGAGAAGCTTCCAAACTTTGAATGTCTTTGGGATGAATTTGTTCCAGAGGAGACCTAGAGAGGTTATGTACATGGCTATTCATCTATAGGTCATGAGGAGGAGAATGTGGCTCTTGCTACCAATAGCAAGAAGAAGTTCAAGAAGGGTCCTAAGGGTGGTAACAAACCCAAGGGTGGAGGGAAGAAATACATGAGCAAATTCAAGTGCTTTGCATGCCACAAGTTTGGGCACTATGCAGGTTAGTGTCCTAACAAGAAGAAGAAACAAAATCAGCTTCAACAGCGGTGGAAGAGTTTTCCACCAAGTTTGAAAAGGAATTTTCCTCTGTTGTGTGTTTATCCACGAGGACCACTCATTCAGATATGTGGTATATTAATAGTGGTGCCTCTCACCATATGATAGGGGTTCGTGAGAACTTCATAGACCTTACATAGATTGGATATGTTGAGGTGGTGCTTGAATATGACCAGGTGGTCAAGGCAGTTGGTTGTGGGATTGTATCATTTCAAAAGGAGTCTTTTCCTCCCATGTCTTTGACAAGGGTTTTATATGTTTTGGGCTTGAATAAGAACTTAGTGTCAGTTTCTGCTATTGAGGAGAGTGGCTTTGAGGTCTTGTTCCATGATGGGCAGGTGCTGCTTTACCCAAAGGGGTCTAGTATCACTTAGGCCAAAGTCATTGGGATTGGACATGAGAAGTTGTATAAGCTTATGTTCCATCCAGCGAGAGCATTGATTCATACTACCAGAAGCAGTGACCTATGTGAGCTATGGCACATGAGGATGGCACATTTTCACCATGGGGATTTGAGGGTACTAAGGGAGATGGTGACAGGAGTTCCAGATTTCAGTTCAGAGAACCATGAGTTGTGCAAGGGGTGTGCTTTGGGAAAGTACACCAAGACTACTTTTTCAATCAGTGACAGTAGAGCAACAAGGATTCTTGATCTTATTCATTCAGATGTATGTAGCCCATTGTCTTCAGCATCATTTGTTGGTTTTCTATACTATGTCTTATTCATTCATGACTTCTCACGAAAGTCTTGGATTTTATTCATGAAAACCAAAGGACATGTATTCAATTGGTTCCAAGAGTTCAAATCTCTTGTGGAGAACCAGACAGGGAATAAAATCAGAGTTCTGAGGATGAACAATGGAGGTGAGTATACCTCCAAGGATTTCATGGACTTCTATGAAGGAGACGGCATTAGGAGAGAGTTGATTGTTCCTTGCGACCCACAGCAGAATGGGGTTGTAGAGAGGAAGAACAGGGCCATTGTTGGGGCTGCGAGAGCCATGCTACATGATCAGGGGATGCCACTATTTATATGGTCTGAGGCATGCTACACTGTAGTTTATCTGCAGAATAGGAGTCCTCACAAGGTTGTGGGGAGCATGAATCCTGAGGAGTATTTTTCTGGGAAGAAGCCTAAGGTGGTACACTTTCATATTTTTGATTACATCACTTATTCACATGTCCATTCTAAGAAGAGGACAAAGCTAGAGCCTACGACAGAGAAACGGATCTTTGTTGGGTACAGTGAGACTTCAAAGGCTTTTTGTATATACCTTCCTTCCTCGAGGAAGATTGTCTTGAGGAGGGATGTCATATTTGAGGAGAACAGAGCCTTTAGGAAGTCTAGAGGGAAAGAGAAGGGTGAGAAGTATTCACCTCATATTCAGGTGAGTCTGCAACAGACTACAGTGACACAAATTTTGGGGCCACCAGTTTTAGTTACGACAGGTTCACAAGTGACAGGGCCACAGGGTTCAAGTTCGCAGGCTACTAGTCCACAGGTTTCAGGATCGAGTACTCCAGAGTCTACATTAGGATCATTGTCTTTAGGATATGGGTTTGAGTTGGGAGAGTCCCCTCCACGAGACACTAATTCAGAGAGGAGGAAGCCAAAGTGGCTTCAAGATACTTTGAGGGAGGCACAAGGTTTAGTGGGGAATCTTGGACAGGTAGTGAGGGAGAGTAAACCTCCCAAGAGGTTTTGTAGCTACATCGCGATGGTGAGCAGTATTCGGGAGTCTGAGCCTTCCACTTTTGAGGAGGCTACTAGTAGATACATTTGGAGATATTCCATGATGGAAGAGTACAATTCCATCATGAAGAACGATGTTTGGGAATTTGTTCCTACACCTAAGGGGAAGTCAGTGGTGACTTCCAGGTGGCTCTATAAAATCAAGCATGGTACAGATGGAAGCATTGAGAAGTACAAATCTCGTTTTGTGGCTCAGGGATTTTTCACAGGTTGAGAGAGTCGACTATGATGAGACCTTTGCGTCGGTGGCTAGATATACTTCGATCAAGTCAGTGATTTCCATTGCAGCAGAGATGGGTTGGAAGATCCACCAGATGGATGTGAAGACTGCATTTCTAAATGGTCTTATACAGGAGGAGTTGTATATTTAGAAGCCATTGGGATTTGAGGTGCATGGGAGAGAGTCTCATGTGTGTATATTGAAGAAGGCATTGTATGGGCTGAAACAAGCTCCCAGAGCTTGGTATTCGAGGATAGATTCCTATTTGTAGCAGTTGGGCTTTGAGAAGAGTGAGGCAGATCCCAACCTATACTACATTGTGGTTGGAGAGGATACTCTCATTCTCTTTCTATATGTGGATGATCTATTCATTACAAGGGTAGAGAGACTCATCACCAGCTGCAAGGAGAGCCTTGATTCAGAGTTCGAGATGACTAATATCGGAATGATGCATTAATTTTTTGGATTGGAGGTTTGGCAGGAGCATGGACACATCTTCCTGGGACAGGGGAAGTATGTGTGTGAAATTCTGAGAATATTTCAGATGGAGGACAGTAGGCCCATGACCACTCCTATGATTATCAACTGGAAGAAGATTCATGCTTCTGAGTCACAGTTGGTGGAATCCAATTTGTATCGTTATTTGATCAGGTCATTGATGTATTTGGTCAATACCAAGATAAATATTTGTTTTGTTTTCAACACTCTCAGTCAGTTCATGGTGGAGCCTAGGAGAGTGCACTGGGTGGTAGTAAAACATGTGCTCAGGTATATTTATGGTATGGTAGATTATGGTCTGAACTATTAGAGAGGATATGGAGTTTGTCTAGTTGGATATACATATTTAGATTGGAAAGGATATGTTAGTGACAGGAAGAGTACTTCAGGGTGTTGTTTTGGATTTGGCTCAACAGTTGTGCCTTGGTTTAGTCGGAAGCAAAAGTCGGTGGCTTTGATCTATAGAGGTTAAGTATATGGAAGCCAGTCAGGCCAGTTGTGATGCCCTTTGGCTTCGTAAGTTGTTGGTGGGATTGTTTGGTGTGCAGTTGAGGCCTATCATGATTTACTATGATAATTAGAGTTGCATTAAACTCTCAGAGAATCCAGTTTTTCATGACCGGTCTAAGCATATTGAGATTTGTTATCACTTCATCTATTACTATGTTCAAAAAAGAGTTGTGGAGCTACAGTATATATCTACAGAGGAGTAAGTAGCAGATATACTCACCAAAGCATTGGGAAGAGGCAAGTTTTTATTTTTCATGGATAAGCTTGGAGTGGTGAGTAACACTTTCCTCGGTAAGAGGGAGTGTTAAAAATTTAATTAAAAGTACCTAGGAAATTGTTTCTCATCACCTAGGCACCTAAGGGGTGGGAAAGTACCTAATGTGGACCCTAGTCATTTAATTTGTGATATGCAAATTAAAAGGTGACATTTTGGAGACTTAGGAAAAGTGGGTAAGTAAAGTGATTTTATCCCCACCGTTGATCTCATATAATTTCAACCATTAGATGAGATGACCCTTGAGATTCTCTCATAAGGTCGATTAGGGTAAGGAGGGTGCACCATTCTTTGGTTGTTGATTCATTTGAGAGAGAGCAAGAGAGATCATTTTCGAGCTTGAGAAGAGGCCATTTTTGCAAAGCTAGGGCACCCATTCCAAGGCTGCAAACTAGCACATAAATCGAGGCAACAAGTACAACATTGAAAGCAGGTCGTACTGTACGGATTGAGAAGGTCGTACTATATAGATTGAGTAGGTCGTACAGTAAGTAGAGAAGGCACATAAATCGAGGGAAGGTATAGTCCAGTAGAGAGTCTATACTTTACGGATGTTTGAATTCCATACAGCACGAAAAATGGCATGAAAACTGAGGTAGAAAACTACAGCCTGTACTATATGGATTTTGTACAGTCCGTACGACTGTTATTCAGGCACAAAAATCGAGGTGAAGGTTCTATGTTATTTTCTGGAAGTTTTCACATGTTTCCCAAGGTGGTTGTACAACATTTATTTTTCTCTTTTGGGCTATGACTATTGGCATGAATTTCAAGGTGACCATACATCATTTTGGAGACATGGAAATCAAGGAGCAGACATGTAATTAATTGCAGAAAATTCTGGAAAGAGTTTTGTGGAGTTTCGCTCATTTTCCTGTGTGAAGACTTGTCACGGTTATCGAGATAAGTTTGTTATTTAAATTTATGAAGATGAACATGCTGTAACAGAATTTCTTTGAAGCTCCTAAATAATAAAATCTCCCTCTCTCACTAGTTTTCCCCTTGCGGGTTTTTCCAAGGTCGTTGTTAGACCAAAAATCTTGGTGTTAATAATTTTATGAGTTTATGTGCCACTGAAATTTTATTTCTGCGTTATAAATGATGTTCAGAATCCTCATGTTTCAGTTCTGAAATATTATTTTCTATTTTGTTTAATTGGCTATTAAAATTCTAGGTTTAGGCATTAAAGATTGGCTGAAAAATCAGTGATAGAGGGGTCTGAAATTTTACAAAGATGAAAAGTTCTAATGTCGTCCGGTTTTGCTGTATACTAGTATCCTAGCTTTGCTTTCAATTTTTGTGCTTATTTTCTATGCTTACAGTACCTTGATTTCTGCCTTCTAAGTTAAAGTTTTCCTTCCTTGTTGTTTTTCAAACTGAGTCTTTTACTGCAGTTGTTTTAATTCTTGCATTATTACTTCTGTTGTGATTTTTGTCTTTATCATCATTTAGTGTTTGGTCAAGATAGAATGTTGTATCAATTATGCCACAGTGACACTCCTATGAAGCATTATTAGTCAATAACAATCAAGCTTACACAATTGTTATGATCTCTGCTCTAAAGGATCCTTGAAATTGTTATACATTTCCAATGTTGTCTTGTAAAGAAATTGGTTATCTCCCGCTTCTTCTTTCCATTTCTTCATACATTGAGAAATAAAAGAGCAAAACCATCATTTTTTCTCCTTGAGATAAGAGCCTATTCTAGATGAATAATTGTGCATACAGGAGTAAACCTCCTCATACTTAAACATTTTTCATCAGTTATTCCCAAATTCCCAGTCATTTTTCCATTAAATTCGCTCAGTTCCCCCTATTGCATAATTATTCTAGTTATGTCTTCTAAAATTATTGTTCTTGGTCTATGAAACCATGAGTTCTGAGTTCTAAATTTGTTGGAAACAAATTTTCATATGGAGTCGCCAGTTTGTTGATGATTAAAAATTGTCAACAAAGTTTCGCTCGCTATTATTTAAAGCTTATTATTATAAAAACTAAATAATACTAGTAGGTGGGACCCCCTTGAACTATTGGAGAGCAAATTTGTTCATTTTTAATGTTGAGATTATGTGCGACACAGCTCACATGGTTTATGAATATCTTGTTGGTATTGATTATGAATTGAGCTTATGAAGGGTTGTTTCCTTATGTTACTACAACCTATGCTATTCATTAATGTCATTACTATCTGTTCTTATTGCACTTGCATAACAAACATGTTAGTGAAATTATATGAGAGGAAAAATACTATAACAAATGCAAAGAAAAGGGAACTAGTTCTACAATACCACATGTAAATAATTTGAAGGAAATGAGAAACAATTGCTAGGTGAAGATTATAAAGCTATCCTAACTATACTACCTGCATGAAAAGACTTGATGATTATTGCTAAAACCTAGCTAGCAAGTAAATGGTTATGAAATTGTGATTGAATTACATGTTTAATATGCATATGGTTGAAATGTTGGTGGCACATTTGGCAAAGTGATAATGCTAATGGTTATGCAATGGTTAATGAAATTATATGGCTGATATGCATAAGGTATGTTTGGATAGATTAAACATTGGTGGCTTATTTGATAAGGTGGTGAACATTGATGGTTAGGCTATTTTGTTTGAGTTATATGATGTGAAATTGGATATGGTGATCGTGCTACTGGCTTTAAATGTGGTGATGGTTTCGATACATGGTTGATTAGTCATGTTAATGGAGAATTTGTTGGCATGTACTATTGCGTTAATGAGATGTGGGTGGAGACAATGTGCATTTACTGCACGTCACCTTTACTCTTCCTGTTGGCCGCCACCCTAGTCAGGCTATTGTTCGATCTTGTTGTTGTGTTATGCTACGAAATTTTAGTAGGGAGGAACCACTCGGCCAGTGCTCGTTTTAAGTAATTTTATTAACAAGATGAGTTTTTTCAGTCAAGGAAGCCATTCCGTGGAAACAGAGGTAGAGGTAATTGGAACTGAGGCCCAAGAAGGCCTAGGTTATCCATACATTTTTATGTTGATTCACAAGAGCTTGGCCAATTGTTTCATGCTAGATTATTTAATTGGATTGGCTAGGGAATAGTCCAACCTAGGCATAAAAGGCCTCCTTTCCAAGCCCTGCAAGCACCTGGTATCCTTGTACCTCCTCAAGTTTCATTACAACTCGAGGTCCCTGAAAATTATGGATGGCAGGAGATTTTCCACTCGACAGTCACCCAACATCGTGGCTAGCCCAACTTGTCTTTGCCTCCTCCTCCGTTGGTTAAACCCATTTCCCAAGCTGCCCCTAACCACCCACCAGTGCAATCCTCCCATGCTAGAAAGAGATTGAACATGGAATCCCACCATGCACTTGATAAAGGAAAAGTCGTCATTCCCCATTCCTCACCCTCCAATGACTCTGAAAAATCTGTGTCTTCTCGGATGCATTTGAGGGACAATTTTTCCCACGTGATCAGGGAGATTAGGCCTAAGGGCTCTGCACAGCCAAAGGCAAACTCACGAAAATTGAGAGGTGACAGGAGAAATCAAGGAAGGGTTGCATCACAAACTGGGAAATATGGTTTTTGAGTTTTTATTATATCTATTGTTTTATGACAGTTGACTTCAGGGATTTTTGGACAGCATGTTTATTTTGGATATATGAGTATTATTTTTGAAATAATTTCAAATTTCATAAGTTTAAATTACCAAAAGTAAATATGTTGATGGGAGGCACGAGGAGGTATGTTTTGCTTAACTAATGGTTATGTTATGATTGTTATGATTGTTATGAACTAAAGGGAGTCACAAGGGGTCCCACCTACTAGTTATTATTTAATTATGACCCTTATTATAATTTTTAATCTTCCCCCTAACTAAAGTTAGTTGAGTCTTTTAATTAAATTAACTAATGAATTGGTTCAACTTCTTCAACCAATTTTAATTTGTTAAAAGAAAAAGGAAAGGGAGGAACAAGAGGAGGATAGAAGCAGAAGCATGCTAAGGTTTTCTCTTTGAGTTTGTGTTGAGATAGTTCAATTTTCATTCATTCATATATTCATCAAAGCCTAATTCTCTTTGTGATAGTAGGGTATTATTGTAGACAACAATATTCAGGGTTGAATCAAACCATTTAGACACTTGTTTTTCAGAGGTGTTGATCTATCTTTGATAGTCTGTGTAGACTTGTCTGTTTGTGAATTAATTTTCATGATTGATAAAGGCTATTGTGTAGATTCGAGTGGCCAACAATCTATGGCAAGATGATCCAACTTTTAGATTTCAGTTTTAGTTTTCTATCAGAGGTCCTTTTGTATGTTCCATCGGGGATGTCTAAGTTTGACTTTGGTCCAAGATTTTTGTATGAGATTTTGTAAAGAAAATGACCCTTTGGTGATTTGGAATGAAATAAAGGATTTCTTTTGTCTCATCTATCTTGATTATCATCTTGGTGTCTTTACTTATGTTCTTACATTTATTTCAGCAATTGTTATATTTAGAAAATTACATAAAAATTAAATTTTGTAGCAAGCTTTTTGTTGATAAAAGACTAGCCTAAGCACTTGTAATTAATACTTGTGAGTTAGGATGTTATTTTTGTTGGCTATAAACATAGGGTGATATTCTTATCTACTTTTCTTTAGCCAAGTAAAGTCTGAAAATGATTGAGTAAGATCAATTCATATATTTTCCTCAACAACATGTTTCCCTTCAAGTCAACGACTGATATTAACTATAGCTCTTGGGTCTTCATAAGCTCTCAACAACTTATGCCTTGAATCCTTCTGAAGTACCAAGCCTCCAAACTACTAGATCTCCTACCATGTGTCACTGGCGACAACGACCAAAATTTTCTCTGCTCTTTGGAGCTTCGGGAGTTTGAAATCTCCACCCCTCTGGTCTCCCAGATGGTTAGTCTTCCAGACTCAAAGATCTGTTGAGAGGCATACTTTGCAAATGGACGGTCCAGATTCACTTTGAGTCCCCAAGACTTCGGGAACCTCGACTTTGAGCACTTCTCGCTCTCTTCCTCTCAGACTTCTGAACTTCCAAACTATCCGCAACCTTATGATACGTGTCCTTCCTGATGGAGAGTCCTGATTGACTTCAGACTTTGGGACTTTAGGAGTATCACTTACTCCTTGAAAAAAATTTGAAAATGGCCAAAATTCACGAAGTCATAAGGACTTCAAGGAGTTAAACCCCACACTACTTACCTAGATCTGACGGCTCACCATCCACATGCCTAGATCTAATGGTTGGGATCTATCCTTGTCTTGCATGCTCCTACTTCATTATGAACCCTGATCTAACGGTCCAGATTGCTTCTAACAGTAGATCTGATGGCTATTGTAGATTCTCCTCCATTGTGGCTACACCTTCCTTCAAATGATGGATTTTTCTCAATAAATTTCAAAGGCTCAATCTCTAAACCTTCCTCCATAGAACCAGTGACTTGACCTCTGCCTACACTACCTATCCTGAGCTTTGAACTTGAAAATAAGTTTACTTGCGCATGCCTTGTGTTTCTTCCACATTACGGGACTTAGACTTTTTTTTCCTTCTGCACTCCTTGTGTAGGCCTTGCACACACTTGTGTTATTCCTCCTCCGAGCTCCAAATTTCTTGGAATCCAAAGGGTTCAATCCCTTTGTTCTTCAAAATATTTATCGTGCCCTCCTAGCACTCTGCACTCTTCCTCTTGATCTTTGACATCCTTAAAATCCTAAAGACTCCGGACTTAAATATTTCTTGAAAATATGCATGCACCCTCCTTGCGCTTTCTCTATGTCTTCTTTGCACTTACCTTCTCCAGCTGATATTTTACACCTTACTAAGTGTAGGCGCACTCCTTGCACTCACTCTCAGAGTATTCAAAAACTTTGTCGTTCCCACATGGCAGTCTCCTCACAGAACTCAAAATAAGTCCTCACACACTCCATGTGCTTTCTCAATGCACTCCTTATAGAGCTTCCTCAGAGTGTTCAATAACTCTGGTGTGTCTACTTGGAAATGTTCTCATAGAAATCAAAGTTGAGTTCTTACGCACTCCTTGCGCCTTCTCAATGCATTCCTTGCAGAGCCTCCTTCCTCAAAGTGTTCAACAAATCTTATGTGCACTCCTTGCACTATCCCTTCTGATATTTATGACTTGTTATTGAGTGCCCACCTAGCACGCTCTCTTATGAAATCGAAACAGAGTTGAAATTCACTCCTTGCACTAGATTCAAAGAGTTTTCAACTACTCTGGTGTGCCCTCCTTACACAAGACTAAGATCCCAGAACACTCAGAAAACTACAGATAGGTAAATCTATCTAATTCCTGCAAAGGGAATATAACATACACATAGCATTCATAAACAAGCATTCATAGTAAACATTTAGAAAATGAACATTCATCACACAGATAAATACACAGAAACCTCATATGCAGGAAAAATTACTCTTTGTATTAATATTTGAATGGTTTGTACAATTTTTACAAGGACGGACTTCAATTGAGTCACAACTCTTTCTCCTCTTCTCTCTTCTCCTAATTCTCAACCAAAACAACTACTTGACAACAACCTCTACTGGGCATACATTGCATTGATTTATACATGAGGGGGCTTCTCAAGCGTTCCCCCCAGACCATCTTAGTTCTTTCATTTCACAATAAAAGAAACCTACCACTAATCTTATTACATTAATGGATAATTACATCCTCATATCCGAGGTGATGCTCAGAATATGTACAACTACAACCTATTAAAGGTGACTTTACACATTACAATAAATCAGCATGTACAAAGACAACGACTCAGCTTTCCTTGAGCCTGGCAACATTTAATTAGATTGAATTTGTATTAAAAAATTTAATTCAGGTTCAAAATGAGAGGGTTTGTGCCTCTCTTCCCTTGGAATTGGTTCCCTCCAAGTGCACATATGCATTGTCCGCGGACGCATTGATGAGGTGGAGCAATGCTCCTACATCATACTCCCATGCTGGAAAAAATCATGAGCTCCTGCTCATAGCTCCAAGGTCCAAAACCTTAATTTGTAGTTGTACCTCTACTCCTTTTCCTTTCTATTGTTGTTGTTGTTGTCCTATTATTGCAGGTTCTTCTCTGTTCCACCTCTCTCTGTTGTTGGATTCCTTCTTTTATGCTTCCAGCATCAATCTCCTTATCTCTTCTATCTCTGTATCCAGTTGTTCCACTGGTTGGATCCTCTCTTGCAGTCTTCTATGCTGCATCTCCTCTTCTTCACACGTATGAATGGGCAGATCATCCTAATCTCCCATGTTGATTTTATCTCATGTGGCATCATCTTTCCACTCCACTGCAGACTCAAATTCTACATCCATGCTACCAATCTTCTACTCAGCGATCTCCTCTGATAGTGTAACTTATGCTAGTTCCTCTACCTCTTCTTGTGTTGGTACAAGTCCAACTTCATCCAACTTCTCCTCGGGATGGAATTCCTCTTAATTTTTCATGATTGTCTCCTTCTGGCAATATTCCTCTATCTTTGGATTGCTTAACCAATCCTCCAACAACTTCAACTCTATCTCCCACTGAGTGAGCATATAATCTGTATGCTCCTCTTCCTTAATCTCCTTGGAAGATGTCAATGTCTTATCCTTCTCCTCCATGACAGTATTTGTTGGTTGTATTTCTTTTGCTACACCTTCAACATGTGCACTGGCCTCGACTGGGATACTTGGAAAGAATATAAAAATTCCTCCAATGATTAGAGTACACCTCTGATCTTCCTCTTTCAACACTCTTTGTTGATCTAAACTCACCTCTAAGTTCCCAAGAATTTCAGGCAGTCTCATCTCCTCCTCCTTGCCCACCTGGCAAGATGAAATTTTTGTCCTTCCCTCCTAGGAGTCTGTGATATCTTCACTTGATCTCTCCTCATTTACCACCTGACAATATGAACTTTCACTTCTATCCTCCTGGAATTCTATGATATATTCAACTGATCTCTTCTTATTTCCCACTTGGAAATATGAAAGTTCATATCTTCCCTCCTAGTAGTCTACAAGATCTTCAACTGATATATCTCCTCATCATCGTCGAGGTTCTCTCCAACCTCTGGTTTACATATATAAACCACTTCCTCTGTGGCACTGAGGTTTTCATCATGCCTCAACCACTTTCTCAATACATCTTTCTGCCTTCTAGCAACCAATTGTTGGACATGACACTTTTCTTTCTGCTTCAAAGGCCATTCGTACTTCCATCTTCTATGTGCTTCTTGCTACATCTTCAACATCAACCTATTGATCTCCTCTCAGATATCCTTTAACTGTTTATCCATTTGTTCTTTTCTTACCTACTAGCGGTCTCTTATCTGGCCTTGCTTATGGCATTTAGTAGAAATTTTATTTTATTGACAGAGCTAAATTATAGCTCTAATACCACTTGATGGTATCAGACTAAACATTTCCACCTTCTTGCTACCTGTAAAAAAAATCATGCTCTGATACCAATTGATGGTATCATACTAGAACCTTTTTATGGCTATGATACCACTTGATGGTATCAAAGAAAAAATATTATCAGGCTTTGATACCACTTGATGCAGACTCCCACCCCCTCCTTGGGTCTGCGTGACCTCCCGGTCTAGGATTGTTTAATTTCGGAGCTAGATCAGCTATTGAGCCCCTGCTAAGCCCCCGAAATATTACAATGGTCCTTAATTTCTCTTGGGAAGGTAAAATGCTAGACCCACAGACATTTTCCTAAGCCCATTTAAAATACCTTTTAAAATCAATTTTGGGCCCTAGCCCCTTTGTTTCAGCCAAAATATCATATGACCATGGTCTTTGACCAAGCACCAAGATCATCTCTCTATTTTGGATCTCCAAAGATTCAGGCTTCGATAGATTTAACACAACCACTTTCCTATTCCTCCAAATACGTGAATCGGTGAACTGTCGAACACCAGAGGGGATCAACGGTCCACAATCTATGGAATTATCTATGGCTCATAGAAGACTTCCAGATTTTGATCTTCGGTTGAACCACCTGCTCCAACACACTATACTCGTGAAGTGTTGAACTCTGAATCCGATCAGACGGTTTCGGTGCTCCCAAAAATAAACGGCATACACTTACTTCGGACACTGGGACTTCAGATATTTTCACCGCACTACACCTCTAGTTTCCCGGAGTGTCGAACTCTGAAGTGACGTGATTAGCCTCCATGTGTCCTCGTAAATAGACAGACAATATCAATTGTGGCCTTTGGGAAATTTTCAACCATGCACCTTGTTTCTTCTCGAACTACAGACTAATGAAGGTCTAATCAACCCTCCACGTGTCCTTCTCCAATGGACGAATAGGATGGATTTTGGCCTTTGGGCCTCCAAGAGTCCTCACAACTCTGCACTATGTTTCCTAAAGAGTATTGGACCTCTAGACTCTCAGATCTCTTGCCACGCATCCACTGTAGTCAACGATTGATATTTACTCCAGCTCCCAACCCTTGGGGAGTTCTCAACTCAACTCAAACCAATTCCTCTGCAGTTCTAAGGCTAAGGACCACGGTATATATTGCCACATGTTCCCCTTCAATTCAATGGATGATATTGACTCTAGATCTTAGGTATTTGGGATATCTCAACAACTTATGCGTCAAATCCTTCCAGAGTACCAAGCCTCTAAACTATTAGATCTGTTGTGACGTGTCACTGGCGAAAACAGGTAGGATTTGCTCCGCTCTTCAGAGCTTTGGGAGTTTGAACTCTCCATGTCTCTGGTCTCCTAGATGGTTAGTCTTCCGAACTCAATGATCCATTAAGAGACATCCTTTGCAAATGGACAGTCCAGATTCACTTCGGTTCCCTGGGACTTCGGGAACCTTGACTTCGAGCACTTCTTGCTCTTTTCCTCCTGGACTACTGGACTTTCAAACTGTCCATAACCTTTCGACACGTGTCCTTGTTGATGGATGGTCCCGATTCACTTCAAAATTTGGGACTTCGTGAGTCTCACTTACTCCTTGACACAAATTTGAAAATGGCCAAAATTCATGAAGTCCTAAGGACTTCAAGTAGTTAAACCCCACACTACTTACCTGGATCCGACAACTCGCAATCCACACTCCCAGATCTAACGATCGGGATCTATCCTCCTCCTGTGTGCTCCTCCTGTTGAGACCTAAGTCTGCACCTATGCCCCTCCTCTCTCATTTTCGTACACCTTCTTAAAAATCATTCCCCTTTTGGTTGGTCAAGTCAGTTTCCCATTGCTAAATGACTTGGTTTTCATCATTTTTTTTCTTGATTGATTCTTTGCACCAACTATTTTTGTTTTCTTGACATATAATGACATGTCTTGGTTTGGGTTCGAAATATTTTTCATCATGTTTACCATTGATTGAGCATGCAGCAAGTCGACCAAGTCCTTTATTTGCACAGGAAACATCCAAAAGAAAAACACAGCAATTCAGAGCAGTCGATTTTGATCTTAGATTATAAGAAAACATACAGGTTAAATTTTGACAGTGGAGATCCAATAGTTAGTTCAAATCAATGACTCTCATGCATTCATAGTTTCAAAATCATGTGGGTTTTAACAACAAGAGTGAACCTCCGAAGTTCCAAAGCACCGAAGTTCCAAAGTGCCAAAGACCTAGACTTCCATGTCAGATCCGAAGGATCAACCATCCGAGCGGTTTTACTTCAAAACAATCACATATCACCAAAGTGTCAAAGTTTTGGATCCCTGAAGAAGTTAGAGACACGTAGAGATCATCTATGCTAACACGTAGCATTCATCTGTGATGACACGTGGTATCCATCGGTTTCTGAAATGTGGCACTCATTTCAGGTCATTTGGGTTACTTCATCTGCTCATTTTCAAGTAACACATGTCAGTTTGTTTTTGGGACATGTCAACGACAGTGATGTCATGTGGACACATCAGATCTGGGAGATCGCCACTCTAGTAGATTTTAGATCATATCAAACTTAGTTCTCCGGAGCCTTGAAGAATCATGTCACTATGCAAGTTCAGGCCTCCAGGAGGTATCCAAACTTTGCATTCAAGAACTCCCAAGCCCCGAAGAGTCGGAGTCCTGAAGTCCTAAAATTCTTAATGATAAGATATCTTAATCTTTGGTTAATTAGGGATAATAATGAATTAATGACTCTGAGATATTGTCACTCTGGGAGATTTCAACTCAAAGCGAACAAAGTTCTCCGAACCTCTAAAGTGTCCATGCCCTGAATTGTCGAAGTGGGTCCTCACTGCCGCCTCACTCTGCAACATTGTCACTCTGGGAGATTCTCAAAATCTACATTTAGGAACTCACGAACACCAAAGAGCCAGAGATGTGTGGCAGTCATCAGTCATGACACATGGAACTCACTAGTCATTACACGTGGCACTCTTTTCAAGCACCTTTGGGTACATCATCTATACTATTTCGAGCAACACATGTCATCCTTCTTTCTATGACACATGATAAATTCACATCACGTCACCATGTCAGATCCAAAATATTGTCACTACAAGATATATTCATTCTCTGCATTCAAAATCTCTTGAACGCCAAAATTGGCACCATCTCTAAATATGGTTAGAAGAATTATAAAATTGGCAGACGAATAAAAATTTAGCATGGGAGCTAAAGTAGCAAGGTATCCCAAATTGCAGATTGCAAAACTGATCGAAGACTCACATTCATTGCGGAAATAAAAGGCACCCAAACGTTAATCTCCTAGAGCGGTTCCACAATTAAAACCATGGTATAGATTGTGAAGTACATGACAATTTATGGTTGCTTGCGGAAGTCGGAGCAGTGTGGATCCAGACTACCCTCGACAACCTTTGCAATCATGTTCTTATATCACGTCTAGGGTCCAATCCAAGAGTTTCACATGACAACAAACTTGACGTCAAGCCAAATCATCAAAATAAAGTCATGAGGAGAAGTAGAACAGTAGCAGACCACAACCATTCCATCACAGAGAAAAAAATGAAGATAGGTCGGTTATGGTCAAGATAGAGAAGCTCGTTGATAGTCAGTGGGTACAGAACAAAATTTTTATAATCCAGACCCTGCAACACCATGACCAAGAACTCAAGAAACTATAATTTGGACTGCAAAATGAATATCGAAGACTCCAGAAAAGCACCAGAAGACTTTCTTCTTCCCCCAGAAGATAAGGTGAAGAAGAACGCTTCCAACACATCCATTCATGTTCCAATGGCCTCTAAAAACGTGCATAGATGCAAACTCTTGATACAAAACTCAGTCCTGTCACTCCTAGTTAATTATGTCAAATGTCAGTTCACTCCAATATGCATCAGTCTAGTTTCATTGCTAGTAGCAGTTTTTAGTTGTTTAATTGTAAGACTCTTTTAGTTTAAGGAATAATAAGTGGTATTTTATGTGTGATAAGAACCACTCCTTTTTTTAAGTTAAGTTTGAAGTATACATTACTATACTCCAGCAGTGTTTTAGCTAAGTTAATAATTTTTTTTACAACTGGTAGTGTAGAGTTAAGCCTCAATCCCATATGGATGACAGCCTCTGCAACTTTGATAAATATGCATTTTTTGTATGTTTTTGGGGTTGCGTTTTTTGGAAAAGAATATCAATACATCAACTGGTTAAATATGTTCTATGCATGGATTAAATCTCTCTACATGGTGAATATACTTTTGATGAGAATGTTTTTTTTTCAAATCTTCATGTGTCTTTTATCTTAACTTGAATGTAGTTTTTTATCTATGAGAAGTACATTTCATTTCCTTCATCTATTGTATAACTTATCTTTACTAATATGCAACTTGTAAAACAACTAATTCCTTGGTGAAGATTTGGTTTTATTGCAACCCGTGGGAGTAATTGTGTTTTTGATACATGTTTAATGTCTTGAAATGATATTTTAAGTATTAAACTTCTTGCATCATAATGTTCATTGAGTGGTTTGTTTTTTCCCTTTGTTTTTTACCTCTATTATTTCACTTGTCTATCATTAGTGTTCCACCATCCAAGAAGGACCCACATCCTTATCATTTTCTCAACCCAACCATGCTCTTCTCTTGATAAAACCAACCCTCTAACTGACCAACAAAATAAAAGAATCAAAAAACCAACCATTCAAAACTTGAGGTGGCCTAGATTTTCCCTTTAGCAGACAGGTGTAGACTTTAGGACCAACAAATCCTTCATTCTAGACCTTGATCTGATGCTCCAGATCCCTTCCGAAAAAATATCTGATGATAGTTGTAGCTTCTCCTCCGTTGTGGTTGTGCCTTCATGTAGAGGAAGCATTGTTCTCGATAAAGTTCAAAGGCTCTGCCTCTGAACCTTCCTCCACATGACCAGTGACTTGGCCTCTTCCTGCACTACCTCTCCTGAGATTTCAACTTGAAAATAAGTTCACTTGTGCATTCCTTTCACTTCTTCCATAGTTTGGGACTTAGATTTGTTTTCCTTATGCACTCCTTACATAGGCCTTGCACACACTTGCACTATTCCTCCTCCGAGCTTGAAATTTCTTGGAATTGAAAGGGTTCAGTCCCTTTGTTATTCAAAATATTTATTGTTTCCTCATGTCACTCTGCACTCTTCCTCCTAATATTTGACACCCCTGAAATCCTAAAGACTCTAGACTTAAATATTTCTTGAAAATATTCCTACTCCCTCCTTGAGATTTCTCTGTGCAGGCTTTACACTTGCCTTCTCCAACTAAGATTTTACACTTTACTAAGTGTAGGTGCACTCCTTGCACTCACTCTCAAAGTATTCAACAACTCTATCATGCCCACCTAGAAGTCTCCCCAAAGAAATCAAACTGAGTCCCCGTGCACTCTTTGCCCTTTCTCAATGAACTCCTTGTAGAGATTCCTCAGAGTGTTCAACAACTATGGTGTGTCTTGTTGGAAACCTTCTCATAGAACTCAATGTTGAGTTCTTACACACTCCTTGTGCCTACTCAATGCATTTATTGCAGAGCCTCCTTCCTCAGAGTGTTCAACAACTATGATGTACACTCCTTGCATTATCCCTTCTGAGCTTTATGACTTGTTCTGGTGTACCCACCTCTTTTATGAACTCGAAACAGAGTTGAAGTGCACTCCTTGCACTGGCTTCATATAGTTTTCAACTACTCTAGTGTGCACTCCTTGCATAAGCCTAACATCCCAGAAAACTCAAAAAACTACAGATAAGGAAATCTATCTAATTCTTGCAAAGGGAATATAACATACACATAACATTCATAAATATGCATTCATAGTAAACATTTAGAAAATGAACATTCATCACACATATAAATACAAAAAAACCTCATATGCAGGAAAATTTTCTCTTTGTATTAATATATGAATGGTATGTAGAATGTTTGCAAGGTTGGACTGCAGCTGAGTCTCATCTCTTTCTCCTCTCCTCTCTTCTCCTAATTCTCAACCACAACAACTACTTCACAACAACCTCTAATGGGAATATATTACAATGATTTATACATGAGGGGGCTTCTCGAGCCTTCCCTCAAGACCATCTTAGTGCTTTCATTTCACAATAAAAGAAACCTACCACTAAGCTTATTACATTAATGGATAATTACATCCTCATATCTGAGGCGATGCTCATAATCTATACAAATGTATCCTATTAAAGGTGAATTTACACATTACAATAACTCGACTTGTACAAAGAAGTGGCTCAACTTTCCTTAATGCTTACAACATTTAATTACATTGAATTTTCATTAAAAAAAATAATTCAAGTTCAAAATGAGAGGTTTGGTTCCTCTCTTCCCTTGGAATTCATTCCCTCCAAGTGTGTGGATGCGTTGTCCACTGATGTGTTGATGAGGTGGAGTGATGCTCCTGCATCACCAACCCCCTTAGAATCCTTTAAAGGGATGGAGTATAATTTTTTTCCTCTTTCCTTCAACTACCTCAAAACCCCTTCTAAAGGGCTCCATCTTCTTCTACTCGTCAAGAGATTTCCAATGACTATAATTTTGTCCAAATATGAGGTCTAGATCAAAAGTTATGGATTTTTAAAGTTTTAGGTATTTCTCCATTATAATGCAGCGTGGCACCCACGTGGCTCCACGTCACCCATATTTATTCGACATATCACTTCCATGTCGTAGAATTTCATCCCCTCGGGTACGTGGAAAATAATATTGGCTTTGTCGTGGAACATGCCACCTCATCCACCTGACCCTTGACTTATTGGGTCCTAGAATAGCAGCCCTTCTCATATTACATAACCATCAAAAGGCACAGTCTAACGTGATTTTATGCATAGGGTACAACAACCCATCATATGGTGCCACTTGTCCATCATTCATTGGTTAAGTGGCATCGTTCAACGTAATGTTGGTTCAACGGACCATCAGCCCACCAAGAGGGTCTATTTAACCTCATTCCTCGATGACTAATCAGGTATGCACTGACACTCTGCATGTGTGTCCCTATCATGTGCCACCGTTCATTATTCACTAGAATCATGACACATAGTCACTAGGTTTTGGATACCAGACCCTCTAGCTTCTCCTGAAATCAAAACTCTTCGACATTCTGGGGTCTGATTGACCCTCCTTAACCATGATCAATAATGGATATTCACCATCCTTAACTCCAACAATTCCAGTTCATCGCGCATGTTCAAAGGCCTTAAGCTAGTGTGGGATATACATCGATGCATGGACTCAACATGGCATGCTCTTGGCCCAACATGTCACATCCCAATGTAACTTGTCATAGCATGTGGCACTCATATCACTTGTCACCTAGACATTCACATGAATAGATATGGACATACACATCATCACCAAGATAAAATTTCTCCCAACTAGGTGTTGACACCTATATTTAATCATAGTGTGACATGTGACCACAGGGGCACCAGGCACTAGGCTTCCTAGTTTAACTAGGTAACAATATCCCTGACAATCTAGGGTCAATTGAATTCCTTTGACCTTGAATCAATGGTGGATGTCCATCCACCTTTAGATCCAATGGCTAGGGTATAACGATGTTACCCCAAGGATAATATCCTTTTTTTGGTCCCATATCTGATTCATTAACGAATCCCTAGCTAACATGTGGCATTGCACATAGTGTGACATGTAGAATGACACATGGCATGTGTACCACTTGACATGTGGCACCCATTTTTCCTACAGATCCTACTCTAATATTTCCAAATCTGTGTGATACATGGCACCACATTAGGGTGACATGTAGCCTTCCTTCATCATGACAAGTGGATCACTTTTCATGTGCCATGTCACCACTAGGCACTGGATGTCAAACTTTACCTCTGGTGTTAACTTGGAATTATCCCGGTGTTGGGGATTACGACAGGATCAGTTAATATTAATCCCATAATTATGATATCACTAATTGGGTTTATCAAGGGTTACGATGTTGTGAGATCTATGACTGAGGTTTCTTTCCAATAATTCTAATGGTTACCCAAGGCTTCTCAAACAACCCACGGCATGATGACGGCTCTAGGATTTTAATGATTGAGATTTGGTCATCGAATCATAGATCGACAGTTCTTGTCTCAGTGAATCTCATACCTCGATGAGTATTTGTATGTTGAGAAGTGTAAATCGTTCTGAGGGCCTGATGTTGAGATACGTCAAACTAATGTTTTAATCCTATACAATAGACAGCACATGGATTCCAAGGTTCCAAGTCATTCATGGTTCTGTGGTGGCCTATGACTGAAATATTGTATTATTTTTAAATACGATAAATGGTGGGAACTTATCTGATTTTTCGTAGATCTATGGTGGGTATTATCTCTCCCATTGAACATCGGGCTTATAAGGAATTTGAAATTAGAACTCCTTCGGGGTCCAGTGCTTGGTACCCCAGGATTCTAAACTCCCTCTTGATTGTTTATGAATATCTATGGCTAATATCCCTTGTCTAGTAGATCTGATAGTTGAAAAGCAAAGGTGATGATACATTGGCTCGAGCAAGACGAGGCCCATACTCAAATCATTAATGAACCAATAGATGACAAGTGTCACCATAATGACACCCTAGTTGTCATGTTGGTACCCCATGTCACATATGACATCAATTAATCTCACAATTGTCATAGAGGGTTGAACCCTTGCATGGGAACCCTTCCCACTGGGAACTGGGCCACCAGCCCATCCAATAATTTGAGATTAAAAAAAAACTTTTGGTGCACCAGGATCTAATTGACCCTACTTGACCAAGATAAAGATTTGAAATCATTAGGCTCGTGGATCTAACGACCCTCAATTATTCATCGATTTACGCAGGGATTTTCAATAGGTAAAGTCTCATCCTTGGATGGTTGAGATCTATCCCAACTCAGAGATCAATGGTTACTAAATCTCGTCAAATAAAGCTGGTATTAAATGAATTTGTAGGTTAAATTTTTGGGTTGGTGATCTGCAACTTTGCGCTATGCCATCCCATGGGATTATTAACTTGGTTCCTAAACAGGGCATTTCCAGCCTTATCTGGTAACAATCATGTTAATTACAATTATGATATTAGTCAAAATAGTTTAAAAAAATTTAGTGATTTGGTCAAACATAATGCAGACCTACTAACACTTTCACCTCTACAATTTATATTCATCCTATCCAGGTCCAATATATGAACCTGTGGCTCTATTACACGAAGATCATTGCCAATATATACATATATAAATATTTTATATACACAGGTGATATAACAACAAAAGAACACATTAATTACATAATTCTTCTCATGCACTGATTACACATTCATAGGAATTCTTGGCAACAAATATACAAAATTATAATATCAAAATCAATTAATCATGACTAAGGAGTATAATTACCAATTATTGTACAAATTTAGTAGAAAATGCTCAATCATAATTTCAACAATAAATACTCATGACATGAAATATATAAACATAGTCCTTGTACAATTTTAACAATAACATATTGAACATAATAACATCTTAGTATTCATTAACAAGAATACAAAGTTATTCATACAATAATTTAGACAAGTACACGGTGAACCACTTATCTGGTAATAGCCACCAACTACATCCAGACCTCCAACTTTCCTCCCAACCATAGAATTTGCTTCCCACAAACTGACAGTAGATCGCCCTCGAGATGGGCTTAAAGTCCACTTGGAAAAAAGGGATTCTTATCCCAGACCAATCTACTAAACAACATTAATGCTCAAATTTAAGTGCCAACTCTAGCCATCTACAGTCTCTAATTCCCCACATGTTTGTCCCACCCAGGAAGTGTGCCCCATCAGATGCCCCAATTCCTTTCTGGGCTTCAGCAACAAGCCGGACAGTAAGTCTCTAAGCCCTGTAGCTACAATTGGCACTTTGGGAATTCAATTACTAATGATTCTTCCATCTAGAGAGAATTCTTATAGGCTTGAAAACCCACCTCTTCTACAATATATGGGCCTAACAACCTGCCTCTTCTGTTCCAATTCACCAGAAAATGCTTCTGAGATTTCCCCCCTGTGGTTATGGTGATGGTACCAGAGGAGATGATCCTCTTCCACGATGGTGAGAAAATGAAAGTTTAGATGGGAAACTACACTCCATTCTCCCATTATATTTGCATGTGCATAAAATGACACTTGTCAGTTTATGATCTCCCTTTGCACCCACTTGGTGATTCATTCCTCTTCCATAGGAACTTAGGATAGCATAATGCATATGCACCCCTAAGTTAAATTTTAGAAAATTATTATTAAAAATATTCTCTTGGCCTAAGCCCCTTAACCTAAGACTCTTAGCCCCTTTTTCCCTTTTTCTAGTGGAGTTTACCCCCCTTACTCTTTTTTTGAGTCGTTATGCATGCAATATTGTGATTTTAATATTATCCAATTATGATTACATAATACACAGGATAGGCCTACAAGCCTTTTAGTATCTGGATCACCATCCTATTTAGTACACAAACACTTTGGCCTCAAAGTAACACAGCTCACCAACCTACATGCTTAATTCCAACTCGGGTCAACATGGGGTATTACATTCTATTCCCCCTTATTTATGCATTGTCCTCAATGCATCAATACAATATTGTTTCCAAAATTCTTCAAAAATATCTGTGCCTTGGTGACTAAAACTTTTTATCATTTTGGTTGTGTATTCATACTTCAACTATAAGTCTTTTCCTCTTTTTCTATAGAGTTGTTTCAGTAAGAATTCATCTCATTGTGACAATTTTATGTTGTTATTTTCTTGTTGCACTCACCCTTTTAGGCTTGAGTATCCTTTCAATGATATACAGTCCTTCAACAATCCATCTTGCCAAGGATTTCACAGAAAAGGAGACCACCATCTTATTAGCAAACCCTTACTAAGGTTCTACAATTAGAAGGCTCTGATATTCCCAAATGTAGCTTATCTTCTCAAGTATTCCAGTTATAATAAATATTATCTCATATGTAGTATATACATACAGTCATCAAGAGTCAATAATATAAAATTTTATTGAGAAATTCTAAATAGTTTCTTAAGGAAAAATCAACATTTCACAAAAATATGATTTTTCATCTCATATTTGCTTAGTTGTTGCTACAACATGCATTAGTCTTCATTATGGCTTCTGGCAGTGCCATATTTGGAATTTCTTCCTTGAACTAATTATGTCTTCCATTCAGCCAAAAACATGGTTAGTATATCATGCATAACATACTTTTATTACATTCTTTAATCAAACTCTCAAAGTGATTTTAGAACTGTCCACATCCTACAATTCAATCATAGCTACCAAACTATTAGTTACACGAGCTTATCATTTTCTACATATAGGTTACCAACAATCAAAATTTTCCTTACCATAACTATTTTACTACTTTGTTCCTTGAAAACAAAAATTCATGTAGTCCATACTTATGTGACTACTTCAAGCTACAACTCTCTTGATGTAGTACCTAACAGTTCATGATTGTTAACAATCCCAAGACTTATTCAGGATCTGACTTCTCAGTTGCTAGCATGGTCATTTATATAAAATATATTGTATACATGCATTTCTAAAATGTATTCCATAAAGTCTTCAAGCATACACACTCTATGTTAGTATACATGAGTGAAAAATTACTACATCATGCATGAACAAAATTATCCATGCACATCTTTCCAAGGAAATCCAACATTGCACTTAGAAAGTCTTGTTCTAAATCATGCATTCGATCATGATAATTAGATGGTCTGGCCAATGGCTAGATGCATACTCCATACACTTCTCATTTCATGTTCATCCATTTGGATACCTTCCCTTTCGACCCAATCACTATATCAAGAATAAAATTCTATGGTGCTCTGCAGTGTTAGCAACAAGGTTGCAGTCCCACCATTAACTATAAGTAGAAATTTTGTTTGACACTTGTGTGGCACCATATCTTAACCAACCATGTCATGGTCTCATACATGACTATTTTTGTTAGCATTCATTCTTATAACAAGGTCATACCACCCCTTCATTAATTTTATTACTAGCCCATAACCAACAAGTTCGTGGCTTATTAATGTGTCATATGGATGCACTCAAATCCTAACAAATTTTGTTGTTAATTTGGGCCCTTGGTCTTACCATACTACATGGTATATAATCCATCAATTCATTCAAAATCATACTACAATGTCATTTTATAAATAGATGTTGGCTAAGGGAATTTTCACTTAAATCCCTTCAGTAACTATGCAATGTAAATGCCTAAGGATTCATACATGCATAGTTTTTCATTAAATGAATTATAAAGCTACTTGATTAGTTGGTAACAGTAGGAGCTTCTAGGCCTCCTTCCACATCCTTTTAAATAAACACCTTGGCTCCATGTTGCCTCCTTCAAATGGAGGCATTCCATATTCAACAACCTCATAAGTAGCACTTGCAGCCATGTATTAACTCTTTCTTTCTTGGTATAACATCAATCATTAGCACTTTCATATCCATATCTATATATAACATTAGAATAATCCTGGGTTTTAACATGTTATACAGTTTAATAAATATACATTCACTAATGCATATTATTGCATATGCATTTCAACTTCATGTGCTATGTATGGCTATCCAGCAAACCATATTTTGATTGTTGTTATAGTAATTTCAACATATTACATCATCATTCACAACTTTTACATTTTCATCCTTACATTATGTTGTTATTTAATCTTTCACATTCATCTATTACTTGCATCCTTCTAACCCAACACATGATATGACTACATTACATATCCAATCATGCTCTCTTTTTGACCTCAGATCTTCAACAACCATTTAATTTATTGAACCCATTGATTCAATTGGCCCTCTTTGAATCACTTCAATTCTTACAGTTTTCTTGGACTATTTCCTTCTTCTTTTCACCCCATTAAATCTCAACTTGATTGGCATAGTCAATTATTCTTGCACATGTGACTTCTTCTTCTTTAGGATTTGTAGAAATCACTTTTATAGTAATCAACATTACTCTCACTGAATACCATGTACTCTAGTGGTGCTTCTAGCCTCCTAAAGTAACACCAATGGATCCTTTCCACTTGATATGGTTCTCTCATGTACCATCCCTCTTTCTTACTAGGTTAAATTTAGAACCACTTTCTTCTCCAGGATCTCTTATTGATTTTCCTTCTAGAAAATCATCTTCATGCTTGGATCCTTTTAAATGGTTATCCTAGCCTACTTTGGAAATGTATTCAACACTTTTGTACTACACTCAACATTCTCCCTAGCTTCTAACAATCCCTTCAATGTTGCCACAACTCTTAAGTACTATCATTGACTCCAAACCACTTGGCATCCACTTAGTGGTACCTTTGGAGTTTTGATGTTCCTACCATACTAGGCCACTTGGATAATTATAATGGAGGCTTTATTCCCAAAATTATAGAAATGATCCTTGAAGATAATGCCCTTATCTCCAAGTATACACTCTATCTTACTCTATCAGAATGATAGAATTGGAAATCTCAATATTTTAGAATATTTGTTCCCACAATGTACTACTCTAGATGTACATTGACATCCTTTCTAGTGAATGGACCTTCACTACTTCAACTAGTACATACTTCACTCTGGTTCCCTGATTCTACTGAGCATTCTGATTACCATGAGTATATTTCTTAACATAATACTCTGCCTTCAAGTACCTCTAATCATCTTAAACACCAGGACCAATTCTTTCATAAGTTGAAAACCATTCTGTAATTCCATTCTTTGAATTTCTATATGGACCTGATATACATGTCTTCTTATGTGATGCAGATGGATTTCCCACCTAGCATCCACATCTGATAGGAATAATTGTCCTCTTGGATTATTTCCTAAAAAAGTATTTTCATTAATGGTTTTCCATGTTTCTCATGAAATTCCTTTGTTTGAACATCAACTTTTTAAGGAACCCAAAATTGTTTTTATATCATTCATTCATATTAATTGGACTTAATATCAGTCTCTTTTGAAGATATTTGCAATCATCTACATTTCCAACTTATCAATAATACTCATACTTATGTTGCCTTCCTTATGGAAATAGCCAACAAGAAACCATTTTTGTCCAACTATTATAAAGGTATTTCAAAGATAGAATCACAATATGGAAATTTCATTATTACCCAGGGAAATAGAATGCCCAAATACAGCTTCATCTCATGCCTCATACCATCCTTGGTCAACATACCTTTTTACCAAGGGAATCATTTCTTAAGATTCCCTTTAATGCTACATGAGAATACCCATCCATACTTGTATGGCTACCATCCAACTCTGGATGTCAATCTAACCCATTGGTCAACTTGAAATTCTCAGTACTTCATGACCAGACTTTAGATCAATGTTTACTTAGTCATTCTATCTCATCCTTTTTTAGCTACACAAAATGGCATTATCATGTTTTCAATCATGTGTTTACTCTCCTACTAATACCAAGTCATAATTGACCAAAGTGATCCATCAGCAGACCATGCCTTCCAATCAACCATCGATTATAATAAACCTATTTTCATGTTTAAATATGGTTATTCATTACCATATGTATTACAACACCACCTGTGCACCAAGCACTTTTAACTATCATTCATGTTAACGAGAGGAGTTATGCACACAAGGATAATCCTCTTTTTAACAACAATCATATTTGTTAGGGCTCCAAGAACCCATCATTACAACAACTAGTTCATTCATTCTATGAACTTAAGCAGTTCTTAATAGGATTGTACCATTTCACATTCAAATTAAACCATTAATGATTATCAACATAATCCTACTCCTGTAGGAGTGTTTACTATTCCACCAAGTGACAACAACGTTCCTCTGTTTATTTAAAATCTAAAACAAGATGGTTTTGTGCTCTGTTAATTGCCCATGTAGGATCAATGTTGAAACTAGAGCTCAGATACCACATAACACATCCAACCCCCTTAGTATCCTTTAAAGGGATGGTGTATTAATTTTTTTCACTTTCATTCAACAACCTCAAAACTCCTTCTAAAGGGTGCCATTTTCTTCTACTCGTCAATAGATTTCCATAGACTATAATTTTTTCCAAATCCGAGCTCTCGATCGAAAGTTATGGTTTTTCAAAGTTTTAGGTCTTTCTCCATGATAATGCCACATGGAACCCATGCGGCTCCACGTCACCCATATCCATATGACGTGGCACTTCCATGTCATGAAACATCATCCCTGCAAAGATGTGAAAACTAATATGGGCTTTGTTGTGGCACTTTCCACCTCATCCACCTAACCCTCGGCCTATTGGGTTCTGAAATCGTGACCCTTCTCGTATGACATAACCCTTGAAAGGCTTGGTACAACTTGATTTGGTGCCTAGGGTACAACATCCCATCATATGGCGCCACTTTTCCATCATGCATTAAGTGATGTTGTTAAATGTAATGTCAATTCACCAAACCATTGGCCCAATGGGAGGGCTGATTTATCCTCATTCCTTAGCGACCAATATGGTATGTGTTGGCACTCAGCACGCATGGCCCTATCACGTGTCACCATTCTTCATTCACAAGAATCATGACACGTAGTCACTGGACTCCAGATACTAGACCCTCTATCTTCTCCTAACATCAAAACTCTCTGGCAGTCTGAGGTCCGATTGGCCCTCCTGGACTGTGATCGACAATAGAGATTCACCAGCCTTAACTCCAATGGTTCTAGTTCTTCACGCCTATTAAAAGGGCTTAATATAGTGTGGGATCTACATTAACACATGGACTTAATGTGGCATGCTCCTGGACCGACACTTCATGTCCAAATATGACTTTTCACGGCATGTGGCACTCATATTACTTGTAATTTTGACTTCCACACGAATATATGTGGACATACACGTCATCGTCAGGCTCAAAGTTCACCCAACCAGGTATTGACACCTATCTTTAATCACAGTGTGACACATGACCACTAGGGCACTGGGCACTGGGCACTGAGCTTCCAAATTTAACTAGGTAAAAAGACCCCCGACAGTTTGGGGATAATTGACTTCCTTTTACCCTGAATCAATGGTGGATATCCATCCAAATTTAGATCTGATAGCTAGGGTCTGATGATGTTAACCCAAGGATAACATCCCTCTGTTGGGCCCACATATGATTCACCAATGAATCTCCAGCTGACATGTGACATTACACAGTGTGACACATGGCACGTGTACTACTTGACACATGGCACCTATTTTTCTTCCAGATCCTAGTCCGATCCTACCAAATATTTGAGATACGAGGCACCACCTTAAGGTGACATGTACCCTTCCTTTTTCATGACATGTGGACCACTTGTCATGTGCCACATCCCCACAAGACACCGGATGTCGTAATTTACCTCTGGTGTTAACTTGGAATTCTCTCAATGTCGGGGATTATGAGGGGATCAATTAATACTAATCTCGTAATTATGAGATCACTAATTAGTCTTATCACATGTTACGATGCCGCAAGATCTACGACTGAGGTTTATTTCTAGTATATCTAACAGTTACCCAAGGCTTCTCAAACAACCCACAACATGATAATGACTCTAGTATTTTAACAACTGATATTTGGTCATCGACTCACAGATCGATGGTTCTCTTCTCAGTGGATCTTGGACCTCGACGAGTATTTGTATGTTGAGAAGTGTAAATTGTTCCAAGGGCCTGATGTCGAGATATGTCAAAATGATGTATTAGGACCATATAATAGAAAATGCATGGAGTCCAAGTTTCCAAGTTGTTCATGGTTCCATGCTGGCCTATGACTAAAATATATTATTTTTAAATACGATAAATGGTGGGATCTTATTCGAGTTTCCATAGATCTACGGTGGGTATTATCTCGTCTACTGGATATTGGGATTCCAAAGGAATTTGGACTTAGAATTCATTTGGGGTCTAATTCTCCAGTACTCTGGGATGCTAAAATCCCTCCTAATATTTTATTAATATCTACAGCTAAGATCCCTCAACCGATAGATTTGACGGTTGACAAACAAAGGTGATGATACAAAGGCTCGATCCCGACGAGGCCCATACTCAAATAATTTGTGAACCAGGAGCTAACAAGTGTCACCCTAGTGACACCTTGGCTACCATGTTGGTACCCCACATCACATATAACATCACTTAATCTCACAGTTTTCATAGAGGGTTGGAACTCGGTGTGGGAACCCTACCCACCGGCCCATCCAACAATTTAAGATTAAAAAAAAAAAATTAGGGTCTCGAGATCTAATTGACTCCACTTGATCAATATCAAGGGTTGAAATCATCAGTCCCATGGATATAACAACAATCAATTATTCTTTGATTTACGTATGAATTTTAAACAGGTAAAGGCTCATCCTTGGATGGTTGATATCTATCCCATCTCAGAGATCGACAGTTACTAAGTCTCATCAACTCAAGTTGTTATTAAACGAATTTATAAGTTAAAGTTTAGGCCTGGCGATCTATGACTTTGCACTAGGACATCCCATGGGATTATTGACTTAGTTCCTAAACAAGGCATTTTCATCCTTATCTGGTATCAATCAGACTAATTAAAAATACGATATTAGTCCATAAAGCTAAACTTTGTTTATCAATTTAGTCAAACTGAATGCAAACTTGTTAGTAGTTTCACCTCTACACTTTATATTCAACTCGTACAAGTCCAATATACGAACCTATGGATCTATTACATGCATATCACTGCCAATATATACATATATAAATATTGTTTTTACACAGGTGATATAATAGCAGAAGCACACATTAATCAGGTTTAATTTTAAGGATGGAAAATTTTATTAAAATGTAGAAACTTGGGCTAACATTACTGGTCCTTAATATGCAAAATGTAAAATGTTTGGCCATACTTTTGTAAAAATATTCAAATTTCTAAGGATTTAATATAGTTTCTATAATTTTTTGGTGATTTTTAAAGTAAAATAATTTTATTCTATGGAATTTGGGAAAATCATTTTTAGAAAAAATGGAAATTGGCGTATCTTTTTTTGGGAAAAACCATGGAAAATTATCCCATTTGCGAAATTTATCCCGTCAAATCATCTATCACATTAATTACACAATTATGATCATGCATCGATTACATAGTCCTACGCATTCCTGGTAATAGATATACAAAAGTATAATCTCAAAATCCATTACTCATGACTGAGGACTATAATTACCAATTCTTGTACAAATTTAGCAGAAAATGCTCAATGATAATTTAAATAGTAAATACTCATGACATGAAATATATAAACATAGTCCTTGTACAAGTTTAACAACATCATATTGAACATAGTAACAAAATGGTATTCGTTAACATGAATATAGATTTATTCATAAAAGAATTCAGACAGGTACATGGTGAACCACTTATCTCGTATAAATAGCCACCAATTGCATGTAGACCTCTTACTTTCCTCCTAGCCATGGAATTTGTTTCCCACAAACTGACAGTAGCTCGCCTCAATTTGGGCTTAAACTCCACTTGGGAAAAAGGGATTCCTATCCCAAACGAGTTTGCTAAACAACAGTAATGCTCATATTTAAGTGCCAACTCCAGAAAACTATAGTCTCTAATTCCCCACATGCTTGTACCACCTAAGAAGTGTTCCCCATCGGATGCCCCACATCCTTTTCGGTCTTCAAAAACAAGTCTTACAAGAAGTCTTTGATCCCTATAGTTGTAATTGGCACTTTGGGAATTCAATGTTGGCATGTTTTGCAGGAAAGAGTGTGTTTGTCATTGATGGAAAGAATAGAAGGCAGATCAGAAGGAAGTGTAAGCTCAGGAGGAAGAGTGAACAACAAGTTGTGATCACAACTCATAAAGGAAAGCGCAGTACAGAAGCGAATGAAGATCAAAAGCTCAGAAGAGATGGGGCGATAAAACTCAGATCAAATCAAGACCATTGGATCTGAAAGCCAGATCAACGGCAGGGATGAATTGTGGGGAGCGAAAGCTGAATTAAACTACACGCCAGTTACAATCCCACAATATGTCTAGATCATCAAATATCATAGCTTCAAATATCTATGACTACGGTTAATCCAACAAATAATGAGTTTAAGTCAGATTAAATCGTGAGTGTCGGATGCACAATCACCAAGTCTACAGCAGGGATGAATTGCGTAGATTGAAAGGAGAATTAAACACTGTGCGTGTTCCAATCCCGTAACTAGTCAGGACTGTCCGATATTATAGCTTTGAAGATCGATGATTGTGGTTGACTCACTAACAATGCACAACTTCAAATGGAAGAGTTTGGGTGTCGAGTTAAATCACTCGCAATTTGTGGTTCCACAATCATCATCGACCGTTGATCTACTTCGAGTGTCCTCATAATCGTTGGATTATTTTCGAGTGGAAGGACAGGATATGCCAACAAATCCACATCACAGAAGATCAATCCATCGATATAAGTTCATGATCGACGAACATGATTCAATTTGGATCTAAAGACGCGAGGAGGTTACACTCTGGAGAAATTGAGACTTGAAATTCATGAAATGCAAATTTTCATCAGTCGTTGGATCATTCCAAGTGGAAGGACAGGATACACCAGAAGAGATACATCACAGAAAGATCGATTTGTCGATCTAAGATCCTATTCAACTAACAATATTCACTTCAGATATAAACATACGAGGAGGTTACGCTCTGGAAAGTTTGATATTGGAAAAACCCAAAGCCCTGAAATCTGAAATGAATCAGGACCGTCGAATTTGGAAGACATACGAGGACCGTTGGATCAGGGTTGTTGGTAAGGAGACCACGTTACCAAGGACATGGCAGGCCACATAAGAAAGGATATGTGGCATACCATGTCAGCGAATACACATGGAATAATCAGTTGATGACAAGCGTCAAGAGGAAATTGGCTCGTGCCATGTCAACAAGTGACATAAGCAAGTTACATCACTCCGAGAGATTTGCTTTGGGAGTTTCACCACCAAGAAATGTAAAAAGTCTCGAAGTCCTGAAGGATGAAGGTCTTAAGGAACTATCAGTCGTCGATCTAAGATACTATCATGACTGTTATATCAAGGACACGTGGCACAATCAAAGAACGACAAGTGTCAAGTTGAAATCAACATTTCAGGTACATGCAAATCACGAATCAGAGTGACATGTGGCAGCTACTCGACTTGTGACACATCATCAAGTGACGCAAGAGTTACGTCACTCCAGGAGTTTTGCTTCAGGATTTTTACCACCAACACTCACCCAAAGACCTGAAGTCTCGAATGTCAAAGACCCTAAGTGGACACGATACGTTTGATCTGAAAATCACTTCGGGAGCACTCTCATCCGTCGATCTACTACAGTGGAAGGATAGTGTAAGTGAAAACATTAACCAACATCAAGCGATCTCCAACGTCTTGTGACTGACTCATCAGGTGATCACTTTGGAGGAAAGAACGGGTTGAGATTTAAAATCTCTGAAGTTTGGAGACCCAAGGAGATCTCGATCGTTAATCTGAGAGGGACACATGTTAGAGGCTTGTTAGCTCCGGAAGATTGATGTACGGAGGAAAGAAAGGGTTGGGACTCGAAATATCTAAAGTCCGAAGACCCAAAGGAGATCTCGACCATCGATCTAATGTCGAGTGTACTATAAACCGTTGGTCAAAATACAGTGGAAAGATAGCGTAAGAATAATAGACAAAATCACGGAGTAAAAGGTGGTCATACATCTCATTGCTTGATTAAGTCCTAGCCGTTGGATTAAGAAATGAAGGATTACTACAAGGATTAATGCTAACCATTGATCTGGTTCCAAGATGTAATGTGAACCGTTCGATCTGTTCGATAATTATAATTCGAAAGTTTCAAAAGGTTTGAAACCCAAACGTTCTAAAGGGAAAAGTGTTGAAGTTACGACAGTCGTCCAACTCAGGAAAATATATCATGCCCGTTGAATTGATAAGTTCTCAAGCGATCGTTAAGCCCAAGCGTATGGTCAATGCCAATGATCACATGAAAGGAAGGGGCTTAGCAAGAAAAGATACTGTCTGCTGCAAATTTTTTCTCAGGAAGGGAAAAGGTGCCAAAGGAACGAGCGCGCAGAAGTACTCTCTGTAACTGCCAGAAAGGACTGATTGTAACTGCCAGAAATAGAGTGATTGTATTTGCTAGAGAATTTGACAAGCTTGAGTGTGATCTTCAAAGGAGATGAAGAGTCTCGAGGTAACTTCTAGTGAAGTGAAGATTCATCATTTAGAAAATTGACAAATGGAAATGCATCGAAGACTGTAACTGCCAAAGAAGCCGAAGAATATTAAGATAACGACCATTGATGAAGAACAGACTCAGGATGATCACCAGAGAGGATGAAGAGTTGAGTTTATGCCCTAGCAGGGGACTTGGCATGATAAATATGCATAGAACAGATAAGAGATGGTTGTTGTTGTTGAGTGTGATTCATGCGAGTAGAAGCAGGTTGTGTGCAGCAGCTGAAATGCATAGAAGAGTCATAGCACATATAATGGACATGGTGCATAGATCATAAAAGGCAGAAGAAAAGAAAGCACAAGAGATGTGTGCAGGAAGACATTGATGCAAGCATAGCAGAGCAGTGTAGGAGAACAATGATGAGACTGGTAAGCCATTGACAAATATTGTATCACTGTGATAAATTTATGAAAAGAAAAGATTTATATTTCAAGGTGATAGGGAGGACTGTTGTCCTTAGAGTTTCAAGTGGGTGCTTGAAGTCAGGGAGTTGTAGCTTCCATCTGGTTGCAGCCAGAAAAACCAGGGTGGCAGGGTGGTGCAAGGGAGAACTGTTGTTCTCTGTTATACAAGTTGGTGCCTGTGTAACTCAAAGTTGGTGCTTCCATCCATTTGGTGCTGGAACACTCAGGGAGTTGGTGCTTCTTTCTAGTGGGTGGTAGATAAACCAGGGAGTTGGTGCTTCCTTCTAGTGGGTGTTAGAGAAAACAGAGAGTTGGTGCTCTCGGCAAGTTGTTGCTTGTAAAACAGAGGTGGTAGCCTCAAATGGAGTTGGTTCTCCTAATAATGATAATGTACAAAAAATAAAGATTACTTATCATATCAAGAAGAAGAGGTTTTTCCCTTTATGGGTTTCCTCGGGAAATATCTGTCTCTATATATTTCATGTGTGTGATTGATGTTGAATAGTCTATTGCTTACTTCCCTGCATTATTTTGATCACCATTGAGTGTTATGTAAAGAGTTTAAAATGGGAATAATTGTTTAAGCACAGTAACAACTGATTCACCCCCCCCCCTCTCAGTTGTCCAACATTCAATTCATAGCAATTCTCCCACCTGGAGAGAATGCATATAGGCTTGACAACCCTCCTCTTCTACAACATACAGACCTGACAACCTTCCCCTTCAGTTCCAATTCACCAAAAAACACTTCCCAACTTGGTGATTCGTTCATTTTCCATAGGAACTTAGGATACCATAATGCATATGCATCCCTACATTAAATTTTATAAAATTGTTATTAAAAATATTCTCTTGGCATAAGCCCCTTAGTCTTATCCCCTTAACCTAATAGTCTTATGATGCAGACCACACTCCACAGAGCACGTCCGCCTCCTCAGGACCTTCTTATGCTCTCGGCCCAAAGAACTTCAAGGTTCTTCCGATCCCTTTTCGAGACTTCTCAATACCCATAGAACTCTCTCCGCAATCTCCCCTTTGCCTTATCGGGAAATCGAGTTTCACGTTATCACGAAACTCGTGGGCACATTCCTCGTGCTACACAAAACCCTGAAACCCGATGGGTCTCGATGTCAACACTTTCTATTCTTGTCGGGGATTTCCCTATCGGGAAATYGACATATGCGATGTCGTAGTTCTCGGGCACTACGGGTCCCCAGCTCCCGAATTTGCGATGGCTCCTTCCTCCTCTTCTAAGCTCCTCCCAGCTAGCCCTTCTCACATATGACCTGCCGATCCACGGGACCACGTCCTTCTCCCTAGTCGGAGTTTCGGACTTCGCGGAAATGATATGCGTGGAACTCGCGCCCTCAAAATTATCGATTCTCCGATCCCCGATGTCACCTTGCGTTGACCCTTTGCAAGGGTTGACTTCCCCGACACCTATCTTCTGAGGTGACCATGTGGCGGTGTGGCCATCGTGATTTGGAGTTTCGCGACTCCTACGGTCACAGTTTTCTCGTCACTAGAAACCTCGATGTGCCGAACCCCGATGCCATGGGATCTCCCTCTGCTCCTTCAAGCTTAAACACGGTGCAACTCTCTTGATATCTAACGTTCGACGGGACTTCACTGTTTTCCTCTGCGAATCCTGACTGTTGATTTCTCCTCTTGAAGACTTCTCGCGAACGGCTAAGTGTTCCTCCTTGAACTTGCTTTCCAACGCCTGTGCTTGCAACTCTTCCTTGAAATGTTTCACAACACACTTCCTGTGCTCTCCTTTGACGATACCCCAAAGATGCTATACCTCCTGATATTTTCTACTCTAACTCCTTCAGAGGAACCTATGCACACTTCTTGCGCTTAATATTCAACAACTTCCCAAGTGTTGAATACTTCAGACTCTACGCTCTTCCTGCAGCAGTAGTCTTTAACTTCCTTTGCTCAGATTTACAACTGAGGCTTCTTCTTCAGCCTGCGCACTCCTTTGCATGGCTTCAACAACCTTCTTCCACTTCTGGGCGAATGAGAAAAAAATTTAAACTACTGAGCCTTCATCGACGCACTCCTTGCGGATGAATTCGACTGCACACTTTACAGGAATCTCCTGGCTCAGATAGAGAAACAATTGAAACTCATTCCATCTCTCCTGTTGACTTCAGTTTCAAACATGAAATCACATGCACAAAATATACAAGAAAATGCACATCAAGAAAGAAAACATTCATAAGCACATGAACAATATACACAGAGAAACAACACCAGCCATGAATTTGAATCAAAACTTTCTTCTATTAATTCAAATGCCTGTACATGGGTGTTCTTCACAATTTTCTCTGATTGCTCTTCTCTTCTCCTGAATGCTTGATGATAATAATACAATGATACAAAGGAGGGTTTCTATATCCGTTTTCCCTCTCGAACTCTAAACTGTCTATTCTGGAATTAAAATCCTATCTACCTGCATTAAATCTATTAAATTCCTCCTATCTACTTTAGACAAGAGCGTAAGGCTCGAGGTCTGATACAATACAACAGGAGCTCCTTCATAAATGTTTCATTGAAGGATATGGCGCTTAATCTTTAATGAAGGTTCAAAAAAAATTTATCAAGCTTATATGTCATGTGTTTAAAAACACATGCGTTGGCTCCACGCTTGCTTTGGTAGTCACGATGCTCCTGCATCATACTCCCCTGCTTGAAAGATTTCATGGGCTCCTATCCATGAGCTCCTGCACGGTCTTTCCATGCTTCTGAATCACTACTTCTGTCTCCCAGCTGGCATCCTCCACTGGATTATTTTTCCATTTAACCAGATACTCGAAGTATTCCTTCTGCCTGGTCCTTTTTCTCACCTTTTGGTCGAGTATACGCTCCATCTGTGGCTTCTCTGCAATCAACACCTGCTTTTGCCACTGAATTTTTGGTTGTTCATCACTCTCAACTCCTACTTACTCAGCCTTATAGGGATATAAGTCTGAGACATTGAATGTCGGAGATATTCCAATCTCATCCGACAATTCAATCTCATAAGCATTTTCTCCCAATTTCCTTAGGACTCTGCATGGTCCAATTTTCTTCATTTTCAGCTTGTTGTATGTTCCCCTTGGGAACCTTTCCTTCCTCAGATGTGCCAGAACTAGATCACCAACCTCAAATTGAAGTTTTCTCCGATGTTGATCCGCTCTTCTCTTGTACTCCTGGTTCGATTCTGTCAGTCGTTGCTTCACCCTGCTGTGAAGATCCTCCATCGCCTCTGCGAATTCTTCAGTGCTTGCACTCTGAGTGATTATTTGTTATGAATCCCTCAGCTCCGAAACACCTTTCGGTTGTCTGCCATATACTATCTCAAATGGACTTCGATTCACCTAATCATTGTAGGCGAATTCTGCCTATGGCAATATGCTATCCCAGTTGTTGTGGTTCTCTGTCACCAAGCTTCTTAGCAAGTCCCCTAGACTTCTGTTGACCACTTCTGTCTGCCCATCTGTCTGAGGATGATAGGAAAAACTAAAAATCAAATTAGTTCCCATCTTCTTCCAGAGTGTCCTCCAGAAATGTCCGATGAATTTGGTATCCCTGTCTGAAACTATGCTTTTCGATAGTCCGTGAAGTCTAACAACCTCCTTGAAAAATAAATTTGCGATGTGAGTCGCATCGCTAGTCTTCTGGCATGGAATAAAATGTGCCATCTTTGAAAACATGTCAACTACCACAAAGATGGAATCATGTGCTCTTTGCGTCCTCGACAATCCTAGTACGAAATCCATGCTGATTGCCTCCCATGGCTTTTCTAGTATGGGCAATGGATGATAAAGACCTGCATTTTTCTTTCTGCCCTTAGAATGTTTGCAAATTCTACATCTGTCAACAAACCTTTTAACTTATGACCGCATCCCTGGCCAAAAGTATGACTCGCTCAACTTCGCGAATGTTTTGTCATGGCCAAAGTGCCCTGCTAAGCCTTCGTTGTGATTTTCTTTCAACAAGTTCTCCCTCATGGAGCAATTTGGAATACATAATTGATTTCGTCTGAACAACAATCCATCTTGGATCATGTAATCTATCCACTGACTTCTATCTCTGAGAACTGGGTTCTCAGCTGCTCCATACACCTCTGCAAAATCTACATCACCTGTGTACATCTCCCTGAGATCATCAAAGCCTAAAGTCTTGACTTTGAACTCCTGCAATAGCAAACATTTCCTGCTCAAAGCATCAGCCACTTTGTTAGCAGTACCTGAAATATGTTTGATAACAAATGTAAAATTCTGCATGTATTCTACCCATTTAACATGCCTCTGATTTAATTTCTCCTGCTGAGTTACATACTGCAATGCATGATTATCACTATATAGAATGAATTCCCTTGGAATCAAATAGTGTCTCCATTTTTTCAATGCTTGTATGATGGAATAAAATTCTTTATCATATGTGGAGTATTTTTCCTTTTCCTCATTCAGCTTCTCGCTGAAATAAGCAATTGGTCTGTCATCCTGACTCAAGACTGCTCCTTTGGCAAAGCCACTCGCATCACATTTCACCTGGAACGTCTTTCGGAAATCCGGCAACACCAACACCGGTTGTTATGTGATCTTACGCTTCAACAAATTGAAGCTTTTCTCAGCCTCTTCAGTCCAATGAACAGATTTATGTCTTTTCCTGACTGTTTCCATCATTGCTGCGCTGATTCCGCTATAATTTTGAATGAATTTCCTGTAGAAACTCGCCAGTCCATGAAAACTTCTCACCTCAAAAACATTTCTTGGTGATGGCCAATTCTTTATTACATCCACTTTATTTGGATCCATCTTCAATTCATTTGCCGATATGAAAAATCCCAAGTAAATGAGTTATGTCTTCATAAATGAAGATTTCCTCATATTGATCAACAATTTCTCCTGCTACATATTCTTCATTACTGCAACCAAATGCTTCAGATGTTCTGCCTTAGTTTTGTTGAAAATCAATATGTCATCTAGATAAACAATGACGAACTTACCTATGAATTCTTTCATCACTTCATTCATTAATCTCATGAATGTACTTGGTGCATTCGTCAAGCCAAACGGCATGACTAGCCATTCGTACAACCCTTCGTTGGTCTTGAAGGTTGTCTTCCACTCATCGCCTTCCCTCATGCGAATTTGATGGTATTCGCTTTTCAAATCAACCTTTGAAAAAAAAATGGCTCCACTTAAACAGTCCATAAAGTCATCCATTCTTGGCAATGGGAACCTATACCTGATGGTGATCTTGTTAATGGCTTTGGAATCGGTGCACATTCTCCAGCCTCCATCTTTCTTTGGGCTGAGTACCATTGGAACGGCACACGGACTCAAACTTTCCCTGACCAATCCCTTGTCCAATAACTCCTGGACCTGCTTCTTAACCTCTTCATTCTCCTGCGGCGTCAACCTGTACGCGGCTTTATTTGGAAAACTAGCTCCCGGTACAAGGTCTATGTGGTGAATTATGCTCCTCATTGGTGGAAACGAATGAGGTAATTCGTCTACTACAATGTCAGCAAACTCTTCCAACAGTTCCTGAATTTCTTCTGGCAAATCATCCACTCTTGTGCTGGTCAAAATGATTTTGGGTTTTCTGACCACAAAGAATTGTGGATCTTCTTTCTTCTTGAATTCTGTAAGAAGCTCCTTCCCACTCATGAGAAGTACCCTGTTGTTCACTTACGGCTTTACCTCCTTATCTTTTATTGGAAGTAACATATGTGTTCTCCCGTTCTTCTCTAGGGTATATGTATTCATCTTCCCATCATGAATCATGTTTCTGTCATACTGCCATGGTCTTCCTAGCAGTAAATGGCAAACATCCATGGGAATGACATCACATAAAAAAAATTCATTATATCCTCCTATTTTAATGTCAACTAAGCATTGTTTAGTGACACTCACCTGATATCCTTTCTGTAGCCATGAAACTTTGTATGGACTCGGGTGATCAGTCGTCTCCAGCTCTAGTGTTTCCACCATCTTAGTTGAAACGAGATTATTGGTGCTACCACTGTCCACGATAACTTTGCATTTTATGTCTTTGGTCTTGCATGCAGTTCTGAAAAGTCTGTTCCTCTAAACTGTGTCCTCCACCTCCTTCTCGGGTGTTAAGATAACTTTACGCATCATCAAAGACCTTCCATCTTATGTGTCTTCTGCTTCTGCATCTCGCCTTTGTGCCTCAGTGATGTGATCTTCTCCTCCATCCTTCTTCTTATTTGGACAGTCAAAGGATTTATGGTCGTTTTTTCCACAGGTATAGCATGTGATGACTCCGCCTCGGCCTCTTCCTCTACCTCGGGTACGAGGAATTGTATTTGTGTCTACATATCCTCCGCCCTGTTCAACATGCTTCCCTTGTTGTTCAGTGTGTTGGCCTCACTGTGAGATTCCGCCTCTTTCTGTTCTTGCCTGAGGATTTTTCTAATCATCCTTGGATTTCTGGAACCTATCTTGAGCAACTGACTTACCTTTTGGTTGGCTCCTACCTTGGCCTCGCTGTGCTGGCTTACGGCTCAGCTTCACTTCAACCTTTAAAGCCATTTGATACGCATCTTCCACCAATCAGACGGTCATCATACTCATCTCGTCCTGTATGTCGTATCTTAAGCCGTTCATATACCTAGCAAATTTTTCATCATCGCTCTCCTGATGACCTACCCTGATATTGAGCTTGTAGAATTCCTCAGTATACTCCTTTACTGTCATCAACTTCCGTCTCAGGTTCTGCATCCTTATGAACAGTGTGATTTGATAATCCCTTGGGATGAACTTTGCCTTCATCTTCGCAATCATTTGATCCCAGTTTTTAATATTTGGCTTGCCCTTGCAGTGCCTATCTGCTTGAAGCTCATCCCACCATAATGTTGCGTGTCCCTTCAATTTTGTGACAGCATGCCTGAACTTTCTATCCTCTTCGATATCTTCGTAATCGAAGTAGGTGTCAAGAGCTCTAATCCAATCCAAAAGCTCTTCTGCATCCAAATTACCTTCATAAGTTGGAATGTCCATTTTTGTCTTTGAACTCATCCTGGCAATGGCTTTAATCAACTGCTCATTTGCTGCATCTTCAGCTGCAACTTCTTCTTGTGGCTCGGCTTCAACTTCACCTTTGGAGTCACTCAAATCCCCCGCACTAGTTGTGCGTCTCTGCGTTGCCTCCATATATTCTAGCCTCACTCGAAGATCTCGTATCTGCCTCTCCATTTCTAGATTAGCTACTTGTCTACCCCTTCTTCTCACCTCCCTATCCTCGGGTTCAGGTGACTTTCTTTCTCTTCTCGGCGGCATGGTGAATTTTCTTCCTCCGCTACAGAAACAAGATATAAATCCCTTCTCTGATACCACTCTGTTGTGTATCAGAGTGCTCCTTCTCTTCTTTGGCCCTCTGTCTGAAGTATACAAACATAGACTCGCTCTGATACCACTCTGACGCAGACCGCACTCCACAAAGAACGTCCGCCTCCTCAGGACCTTCTTATGCTCTCAGCCCGAAGAACTTCAAGGTTCTTCTGATCCCTTTTCGGGACTTCTCAATACCCACAGAACTCTCTCTGCGATCTCCCCTTTGCCTTATCGGTAAATCGGGTTTCACATTATCGCAAAACTCGCGGGAACATTCCTCGTGCTACACAAAACCCTGAAACCCGATGGGTCTCAATGTCAACACTTTCTATTCTTGTCGGGGATTTCCCTATCAAGAAATCGGCATATGCGATGTCGTAGTTCTCGGGCACTACGGGTCCCCGACTCCCGAATTTGTGATGGCGGCTTCCTCCTCTTCTAAGCTCCTCCCATCTAGCCCTTCCCGCATATGACCTGCAGGTCCACGGGACCACGTCCTTCTCCCTAGTTGGAGTTTCGGACTTCGTGGAAATGATATGCGCAGAACTCGTGCCCTCGAAATTCCCGATTCTCCGATCCCCGATGTCACCTTGCGTTGACCCCCTGAAAGGGTTGACTTCCCCGACACCTGTCTTCTGTGGTGACCCTGTGGCGGTGTGGCCATCACGATTCGGAGTTTCACGACTCCTGCGGTCACAGTTCTCTTGTCACTGGAAACCCCGATGTGCCGAACCCCGATGCCATGGGATCTCCCTCTGCTCCTGCAGGCTTAAACCCGGTGCAACTCTCTTGAGATCTAACGGTCGATGAGACTTCGATATTTTCCTCTGCGAATCCTGATTGTTGATTACTCCTCTTGAATATTTCTCGCGAACGGCTAAGTGTTCCTCCTTGAACTTGTTTTCCAACGCCTGCGCTTGCAACTCTTCCTTGAAATGTTTCACGGCACACTTCCTGTGCTCTCCTTTGATGATACCCCGAAGGTGCTATACCTCCCGAGCTTTTCTACTCTGACTCCTTCATAGGAACCTGTGCGCACTCCTTGCGCTTAATATTGAACAACTTCCCAAGTGTTGAATACTTCAGACTCTGCGCTCTTCCTACAGCAGCAGTATTTAACTTCCTTTGCTCAGATTTACAATTGAGGCTTCTTCTTCAGCCTGCACACTCCTTTGCATGGCTTCAACAACCTTCTTCCACTTCTGGGCGAATGAGAACAAAATTTAAACTACTGAGCCTTCATCGACGCACTCCTTGCGGATGAATTCGATTGCACACTTTGCAGGAATCTCCTGGCTCAGACAGAGAAACAATTGAAACTCATTCCATCTCTCCTGTTGACTTCAGTTTCAAACATGAAATCACATGCACAGCATATACAAGAAAATGCACATCAAGAAAGCAAACATTCATAAGCACATGAACAATATACACAGAGAAACAACACCAGCCATGAATTTGAATAAGAACTTTCTTCTATTAATTCAAATGCTTGTACATGGGTGTTCTTCACAATTTTCTCTGATTGCTCTTCTCTTCTCCTGAATGCTTGATGATAATAATACAATGATACAAAGGAGGGTGTCTATATCCGTTTTCCCTCTCGAATTCTAAACTGTCTATTCTGGAATTAAAATCCTATCTACCTGCATTAAATCTATTAAATGCCTCCTATCTACTTCAGACAAGAGCGTAAGGCTCGAGGTCTGATACAATACAACAGGCGCTCCTTCATAAATGTTTCATTGAAGGATATGGCACTTCATCTTTAATTAAGGTTCAAAAAATAAGTTATCAAGCTTATATGTCATGTGTTTAAAAACACATGCGCTGGCTCCACGCTTGCTTTGGTAGTCGCGATGCTCCTGCATCATCTTAGCCCCCTTTTTCATTTTTCCAGTGGAATTTATCCCCCTTACTCTTTTTTTGGGTCGGTTTGCATGCAGTGGTGTGATTTTATTATTATCCAATAATGATTACATAATACACGGGATATGCCTACATGCCTTTTAGTATCTAGCTCACTAGCCTATTTACTACACAAGAACTCTAGATTCAAAGTAACACGTCTCATCAGCCTATGTGCTCAATTACAACTGGGGTCAACCTAGGGTATTACATTAAATGTCCTCCTTGATTTCATTCATTGGTTGGTATATGTATTAAATGAGTATGGTGGTTTCCATGAAATTGAGGGAAAATATTTAACTTTTAATTATAGGTGATTTGTAAACTGTTTTGGATATTCCACTGGACAGATCATTACAATAGAGATAATAAAATACTAAAATCTTTACTGTGAAGGTTAATTTCCTTAAGATCTCATATTCTTTAATTACTAGTTTTGTGCTTAAAAAATGCATGAAATAGATGAAATGAAAGAAATAGAGAACATAAATAATACACACACACCATCCAAAAATAAACACAATATATGACCTGGGAAACCCAATACAAGAGAAAACTGAACTAGAAGGTGAGGTTGCTTTGCTCTCTTTTCTTCAAATGCAAGTACAAAGAAAGAGACACTCTCTTTGGAGTTTCTTTTGACACGGTGGCATATATGGATACTACAAATTCTCTCCTCCTCTGTTATGGTAAGAAAATACCACTCTTAGATTTTTTTCTCATCCATGGAATAAGATACAATTCAAAATAATGGAACCATTTCTCCTCCTAGTGGCCCGCTATTCAACATATCCTGATAGCCATCTAGGGTTAAGGTATTAAATTTTGTAACCCTCAATTAGTGATCAAGTTTGTACCTTCTATAATGTTCTATAAAATACACTAAGTGTCTAGCCCCACATGTTTAAGTAATGGGTTGATGTGGCATCCACTTGCACAATGGTGATCAATACGGTAGGTCAACTTGTCGAAGGGATAAATTTTGCATACAAACTCTAATTGAGGTGATTATTGCACTATAAAAAAGTTCTCGATGTGTAGAATATAGTCAACTACTCCATAATAATATTTGGACCATAAAAAATGTCTTCCTATGCCTCAAAATGGATTTGGAATATTTTAGACAGTTTTTTGGACCCAGATTTCCAAATTGGGACCAACCACCAAAATGGCTTTGCAAGATGATTCCTCCAATTTTTTCACCCATAAAGCATTAATATAGATGAAAAGTAATATAATGATGCAATTTGGATCAATGTGATTGCAAGAGGGCTCAAAAATCTATTTGAATTTAATTTATGAAATTCATTTAATGAATTTTTTTATTTTGATTCACTCTTCCCATATATATAGAAGTGATTTATGGCCATTAATGAGAGTGGTTGAGGATACCTTGGGAAGGGGGATGGAAATGAGATAAGGTTGTGGATCTGCCAATGGGATAAGGGGGGATTTTGTTTTGAAGGGGGAGGGGGGCTTTGGAAGCATTGGAACGTTTAAAACTCATACTTGTGAGATCTATGAGAGCTATGAGACACTAATTGTTGAGTTTTTGAGATACCAGTGGTGGGATGGTTGGTTCTTGGAGCTCTAGGAATGGAGGGCTAGGAAGCCATAAGGTTTCCTCGATTTAGGAAGCCATATAAGTTGTTCCTAGCTAGAAAAATAAATTTGGGCAGCCAAATATATAGAGGAGCTACATCGATGGACTAAATCAAACATAATCAAAGGCATTCCTTCTTATCACTCCATGAATTTTTCTATCAAGTGTTGAATACTTTTTTGTTGATAAAATTATAAGTAAATGTTACCTTGAAATGATTAAATTCTCTTGTTTAAATTGCATTTATATGCATTTTTACAATAGCAGATTAGAAAAATAAAAAATAATTTCTAGTACGTAAGACTATTTATATGAAAAATTACATTTCATTTCTCATAAAGAGAATGTTATAATATAGATAGAAATTTGTTAAACATGTAATTTACAACACCCATTAAAGGGTTAATACAAAGACGAGTGATACAAGGGATTTTGGTCCTCTATTAGATAACTATATGAGGCCTTTGGCCATGGTTGTAGATAGCATCTTGGAAGAATATGCTTTTCCCTATGACATATGTGAGATATAATGAGTTTCATAGATTTTTAAATCCTCTATATTTACACAAATGATGTAGAATTGTTGTGAATTTCTATTATTTGAATTTTTAATTGTAATGGTGTTGAGTTTTCTTTCCACAGTCTACTTTGATTTTCAAGCCATATGCTCTGCACCTAGTACCAAATCTAGTATCAATAATGGGAGGATGATGTGCATGGTTCATCGAATGTGAGGAAGTCCATATGTGAAGAGAGACTACAAAATAATATTGCTGAGATAGTGAAAGCTACATTAAAAATTGAAACATGAAAAAACAAACAAATTCATGTAATGAGAGGAAGAATCAAACTTAGTGTTGTCTTTGAAGTGATGGAAAAATTTTCAACATTTTTTCAAAAATCGATGAAGATGATAGACATTATTGAATTGGATCAAAGGATAATATTTCTAAAATGAAAAGGATGAAGATGAAAGTGATGAAGAAGAGGATAAATATTTTGTTTCTAGAAAAGTAGACATAGTGAATAGGATTAAGTAACCCCAGAAGAAGTTGTTTGTATATTTTCAAAGTGCAAGACCCATAAAAGTCAATTGATTGGATTGAAAAAATGAAAAAATATTTTGAATGCAAGGGAATTGAAGATCCCAAAAGAGTGAATATTGCATGTAGAAGATTGATAAATTATACGTCTAACTGGAAAGCACAATTGAAGATGAAAAACAATTGGAGAGGCAAAGTGAGGATCCATCACTAAGAGAATATTGAAACTAGGTTACAAGGTAAGTTTGTAACCTTTTATTATAATTTTCACATGAAGAGAATAATAGAGGCGTTAAGGAAAAATGTAAGAAGTGTCAAAGAATATTTTAAAAAGTGGCTACATGATAGTTGGTCTTATCACAAATAGTAAAGATGAAATCATGAAATTTATGAATGGATTGAAGATTTCCATTAGAAAATATGTGTTTTTTTTTATAGAATATGTATTATTATAGGAGGTTTCTTATTTATCCTTAAGGATTCATGAGAATCAAAGAAAGCAAGAAATTGGGCAAAGAGAGGAGGAAAAAAAAAAAATTATTCCATTTATTGAGAATAATGATGAAAGTGAGAGGGGGTGCTCTTAAATTGATAGCATGCAAGATGATAATATGTTTGGAGAATAACAATCATATGAGGTGCAATAAGGTGAGTATCACAATCAAATAATTGGTATTCAATTTGTTGTGAAGAATTATAAATGTCTAGGTGTGGTGCATGTAGTTAATATCCTTGGGCCAAAGGAGACTGAAGAAGAGGCTGCGAGGGAGGAATGTTGCAACAATAAGTGAAGTTGTAGAAAATATAATGTTTCATAAGAGAGTGGCATAAAAATATAGGTTCCATTGAAGGAAGTGCATATGGGAAATTTTGGTTCCCATAATTTGTTTTATGTTGATATGATCACAAATGAAGAAAGAAACAATTTGCTTGAATGAGCAAAAAATCCTATCAAATAAAATATGCAACCAACACATTAACAAAGTGAATGAGATGTTGACATGAGGAGGTAGAGTACAAATATAGTATAGAGACAAAACAAGTTTGAAGATGAAGAGGTGGAAGGAACACTCAAGAGAGATGTGTTCTTAATGGAAATAAAAATGCAGAAAGAAGAGTTAAATCCAATGAGTGGAGAAGATTAAAAAAAGTAGTATCAAAGGGCATGTAGAGTAAGATTAGAGAAGAAAATAGCAATGTTGTTGATATAAGAGAATATGTATCCAAATAGGAGAATGATGTGATAAGTTAAAAACAAGTATTGGTGATGATTCCTAAAAGAATTATAGTCATTGAGTTAGAGTTGCAAACAAAATTGGTAATGGTGTGTGAGAGGGAGGACAGGAAAACAAATAGAACCATTCGGATTGAGTTGCAATAGGTTGCAGAAATGGTGAAAATGGTGATAATGATGGAGGATATGAAAAACTTGAATGCAAGTGTGAGAAGTTTCCTACAATAGATGATTGTAGAGGTTGAAAGTGAAGGGATAGAAAAAAAATGGAGTTCAACTTGAGATGTAGAACTGAAAAATGGTTCAAATTTTGGAGAAGGACAAAGAAAAAGAAGAATAAAATGAGATACTAAATTTTTATATTCATCAAGAACTTGTGGGTGAAATTCTTATTCTTTTTCAACCATGAGAATTTGATGCTAGAGCATCCCTAGCCTAGACATCTAACATCTTGCACAAACCCAAATTTTTGAAGTTAATTATGTATGTTTTATATTTAAATCCTTGTTCATGAGTCTTGGGTAGATTAGAAAGTTTAGGTAATCCGTATGCATCATTTTCATCATACCTCAAAGCTCACCCAACATGCATAATATTTTCTTTGATCCGTGTTTCTCTAAAATTGCCACTGCCAAAAACTAGAAATTGTCATTTATGGAGGCTTATAAATTTCGCTTGAGGACAAATTGATGTCAATAAAGGATTCGGTTTTGTCTTAGAACTAGGATATTCTAACATGGTAGTCTTGGTTTCCCTCAAGAAATAATTTTGATGTGATTTTCTTGCATTAAAAAAGGCCATGTTACATTGATTTCCACTTCTTTGACAAGAATCTAAAGTTTTATTGTTTTGATACAACAACAATTTTTTCAATGGGATTGTGAATGCAACCATATGGAAATTTCAAGTGTTGAGGAACACTTAATAACTTGAAAATCCAAATTTGGATATATAATGAAGTTTGGGCATGCATTTTATTAAAATCATTTAAAATTGATCAAAATAATGAAATAAAATGGTGATTTTGACAATCAATTGCATGCAACTAGTGAATAATTGGAAATTCTAAGAATGGATTTTGTAGTTAATGTTGTTGAATTCAACCATACGCTCTTTGATTTCATGTGGTGTACTCTTGTATGGATTGGTGTGCATTTCCCTAAACCACCTATTGTTGATTTACACTCCATTTTCAATGCCTACACTTAAATTTTCTCATGATTTGCATATATTTTACTTAAGGGATTTTTTCAATTATTACGAGTCAAATATTAATTTTGTAATGACGACAAAATATCGATTTCATATTTATTTTTCAATTAAGAGATAAAAGAATTTGGTTTCCATGCAAAGAACCAACTTTGAATTCATGTGTTATAAATATAGTGGAGAATAAAAGAAAGGGTGTTTTGATCCTCCAATGGAAAAAAAATTAGGCCCTTGGCCATCACTATAGATCACATCTTGGAAGAATAGGCATGGACTTGTTTATGTGAGATGTAATGAAATCTAAAGGTTTTTAAATCATCTATATTTACAATAAATGATGCAGAATTGTTATGAATTTTTGTTACATAATTTTTTAATCACAATTGTGTTGTAAGTTTTGTTTCCATTGTGTATTTTGATTTCTAAACAATAAACTCTGTAGTGTGTATAATTAAAGGATCAGTATCACTTAAGTGATGTTTGGTTACAAGTTCAATATCATTTTCTATGACCTATTTTGTCTTATAAAACATTTTAAGGAGCAACAACAACGATAACATTACCTCCAATATATGTTTAATGAGACATAAGATACTTATATCCAAGAATTCAAACCCTATACCATTTTTCTTAGACTAAAAATCTAATGAAACATAAGATGCTTATATCCAAGAATTTAAACCCTATACCATTTTTATTAGACTAAAAATCTAATGAAACATAAGATGCTTATATCCAAGAATTCAAACCCTGTACCATTTTTCTTAGACTAATGGGTGAAGAATCAAAATTGGTTACCAAATCCATTGTGTCGATCCTACCAATTCAAAAATATGTTCAATATCTTCAATGTAAACACATTGTATAAGGATATATATTGTATAATATCATATGCAATGTCGAATCTATGCTTTTCATGGTTATTAATCAAATTCTAGATATTGCAACATGTCAACGTGTCAAGTAGTGGGTCACTCCACATACATTATCTATTAAATCAATATACTATTATGTGGTTGAAAATATCTTCTCATATCTCGGAGTATAAATCCGTGTATAAGTGCAATCATGATTCAATATTAAGGGCGCAATGCAATGAGGTAATGTATTGCATATTTGTTTCATTACTTCTTTTCTTTCCCTCGATGCGTTTGCTTATGTTACTCTTATATCTTCATGTGAATCGTGAATTTATATATTTGCTTGTAAGTAATAAAAAAATGCATATTTATTAGTCTTAACATTCCATTGAATTTTGAAGAAAAATAAATCAAATTCAAGAAAGAAAAAAATGTGTCCATACATAGATAAATAGTAGTCTAAAAATAAGGCTTACTAAATCCATAGATAAATAATAGTATAAAAGGAAGTTCACAAAATCCATGATTGCATAAATTTTCAAACCATTAGAGAAGTATTATACTAAAGAATGGTATTTGGAAAATAAAATAAGAAAAAAAAAAATTAT